>JAOXJP010128741.1:0-13653 GCA_025762735.1 Platanus orientalis | reverse complement strand
GTGTCTGTGTGTGTGTGTGTGTATATATATATATAATGTCCATGCTTGATCTACACTTCTATGGAGTCGGAAATGTTTTTGGTAATTAAATTTTATTTTTTATTTTGAAAAATTAGGAAAAAATGTTTAAAAAATCAAGAAATTAGACCAAATGGGCATGAATTAGTCTGATTTTTTTATATATAGTATTACTACTCATGCTCTAGATTATGATATTTTTCGGTATATTTGGAAAAAATATTTCTTTATTTTTTACATAATTAAAATTAAAAAAATATTGAAAAATATTATTAAAAAAAAAAATAGTAAACATGTTAGAACACATTGAAACATATTGTATATATTTTTATATGCACTATTTTGTTCTCTTGTATTTTATATTTTTTATTATTAATAAAATTTTTATAAAAAAATTAGTTATTTGAAAAAAAAAAAAACATCAAATACAACTCCAATGCAGTGTTGTGCATGGACTATAATATATTAAATTCAAAGCATATGTTAGATGAAGTTAATGATAGTTAGATTATGTTTATACGAGTAGAAACTCATTTAAAATTTCCAAAATTTCAGTAGTGTTATTTTTCATAGACGACAATGTGTGTCATGAGGTTATCAGTTTCCACAACTATCATAGATAGTTGTTTTGTACATGTAAGGGTTACTAAAGGTGTATTATTACTTATTCTATTATATCTTGAAATTTTATAAAGAATTTCAATATTTACCTAGAGTTTCCATTGTTTCCATATTTTTTACATGGTTTTCGATACGTATCCATCGAAACCTTGATATGTTTCCGTTTCTGAGCTGAACGAAACAGGAACTTTGAACCTTGTTTACCTCATAGATTTAAGGATGAAGCAAGGAGGGGTAAAGGGGAATCCAAATTTAGAAAAGAAGACTCCCATTGTATAGATTGTAGCCAAATGAATAGAATTCTCTACCAAATTTAGAGTTGGGTTAACATTGTAAAAGGAGTTGTTTTCCCTAAGTTTTTATTGGGTGCTTTTGCTGTTTTCGGCTTTTAGGGATGTCTTATCCCCCCTTTTTTTGTAATAAAATTTTCTCTTATAGAAAAAAAATTAGAGTTCTACTTTCTTTGAAGAAACTTCTACCATCTTTGAAGATTCATCTACTATCTTTAAAGCTTTCTTTTCTAAATTTAAAGAAGGAATCTCCATCTCAAAGGAAGCCCCAAGGGAAGAAGATTAAAGTGAAGTTGAGCAAGAATGGAGCAAAAGGGAAGGATCAAAAGGAAATGACTTGCAATCCACTGATTGTAAGTACTTCTTTCCCATTTAAATTCTGTATAATTCACTATGTTTAAGACGTGTAGATCTAGGATTAATTAGGGTTTAGGCCTTCTTTTAGAGTAGTCCATGCATAATCTACACACTTTAATGGATGTTTGTTGATAGATTGTCATATCCCATGTTTGCTTCTAGAGTCCATTTTAGAATGATGTGATATAATTTAAATTTTCCATTGAATGATTTTAATTCTAAAAAGGAAGCAATTCAATAGGTGTAGATTTATGATTTTTGCATCATCTTATTTTAGATCTAGGTTTATTCCATACAATGTTGATTTCAATTTTCAATGTCATGTAATCTCCTATGTCAATTTGTGAAACTCAATCATGTAGGTGCTAATCTTAAGAGTTTGATCTATGGATTTATCCAAAATCCTTAAGCAAAGAGGACTTTGGTTGAATCTATGGACTCTTTTCTAAGAGATGTATGAAGATGATGAAAATTGATGTAAACACTTTATATGATCATGCCTATGTTTGAATGATGGATATGTATGACGAATTTCATGTTCCTATATATATCAGTGGATGAATATTGAGATGGATTAATGTGGGAATGGACATGTAAATTCAATTGATAAATCTGTAAGTAATTGGAGCTAAATAAAGGGCATACGAAGAGTTAATTCTATGCAATTTTTGAGCATTCACCTAAGTTAATTTTTCACCTTTTGGATCCAATTTTGACCTAAAAAATGGTCGAATATACGAATTTCTCCATAAATAAAATTTGTAGATAATCGAGTTAGCTTTACAACACAACAAGAATTACCTTAATATGATATCAGATGAAGAAGTTATGAGCGAAACAACAAACATTGTGCAGAAACACCTGGGCCTTGGAGCCTAGGGTGTGCGGTCCTCTGAAGGAACGATGGGCTTTGAGGGACTTGCGATCCTTCAGACAACGACAGCCCGGGTCAACAGTCCTTTAGAGGACCACAGGCTCTATATATACAGCTCAAGGTAGCCAAAATAATGAAATTCCATGGAATGTACATAGAGATTCATTTATTCTTTTTATTTAAATAGTCATGTGTTAAGGTCAATTAAGCAATAAAATGAAGCAGGACTTCAATGTTCTACCATTTCACACACCTAAGCCTCCATGGCAACATAACAAGAACAAGATGCTCTCCTTGAAGAGACCTGGGTGCTATTCAATTGCATTACATGAAGGGCCTTGATCCCTTAGTTTTGGGTCATTCAAGACCATCGGACACCACCATTTATTCTTGATTTGAGATGATGGGAATATTATGCAATTGCAGGTAATATTGGCAGTCAGGGTGCCTAACACCTTCCGTAATTGTAACCAAACCTTTGAACCCCACCTCCACACTCTAGTTAGGCTAAGCCTAGATGTTTTTAGGGACTCATTTAGGGAGAACCCTGAAAAGGTGCCCAATCACACCTCATTGACCGGTGAAAACTCTAAACTTATATGAAAACATAGAAAATGGTCACACACATGCATTAGAAGGACCACCCCTTTTTGTCCCGAATCCAACCGCAACACACCCCATGGGACGACAATGTCCATAACATGGAAGGGGCAAGGCGCCCCCCACCCCTGGCGCCACCTTCGGCGCTCACAATATTGATAAGGTCAACTTTAACAACCTCAATTGTAGTAAGAGAATTTGCAAGGCACCCAAGAGAACCAGATGTTTGATGGGATGCCAGAGCCTAAGCTATTGTAAGCCGATAGGATAATCTCCAAGGCTTTCCTAGGGGTCAGCGACTCAGTGTAGCCCAACCAATTATGTTTCTGAAATGCCTCCCCCTATGAGCACCCAGTCAAAACCCTAGATAGAGAGAGCTTAAGATCCTATAAGACAGTGAAAGTTTTGGTGCTACTGGAGCACCCCCCCTCTAAAGACTACAATAATCCTTGAAGAACCTGGATTGCCAAGTGAACAGCCATCCAACTATCCAAGTTCAGCTTGACGACTCCCCTCAATGGCAGATTCCACATCCTCGATACCTCCAGGTTGAAGGAAGATGAGCCTACTATCAACCTCTAATCCATTAGAATCAACCAACATGCCTTTTAAAATATTTATTGTAACTGCCTAGTGTTCTATTCACACCTTAATTTTATTGAAGATGAGATGTATAGATAAGTGTCTTTGAACAATCTGCCATCTCATGCCTCTCATCCCAAATCCTCCATAGAGTGGCTATGAAAGAACACTTCTATTGCATCTCACCCCTCTTACTGAAAGAGATCAAATGCAGCTCTGCATGAAGTCGAACATATCCCTAAGGGGAACCTTAACAGGTGTCCTCAAATTGCGTAAGCAACCAGACAATAGATGAAAAGTGACCCACAGATTTCCCCTCCACATTGCACATCATACATACATACGGGGATAACTTCCAATTCTTTCTACCATGCAGAATCGTACACATATTCCCATGTATTATCTTCTGGGACACCTCCCAACCAACTGCCCTATTTATTTATTTATTTTTTGGGGTGGGGGCACAGATTCCCAGGTAATCTTATGCGAATAAATTCAGCACAAAGAAGATGGAACAAAGAAAATAAACAATATTTCACTGAGATAAGCCATTATACTCTAAAGAAACAGTACATAGTCCTGCTCCAACTCCAACCTCCAAGTTCCCAATCTCTTGTGTAAACCCTAAACCAATTGGACTAGCTATTCTTGCCTTTTCCCCTTTCCTTTTATTTCAGAACTTAGAAGAGTTTTCTTAAAGTGAAAACATGGTTTCAAAGCTCAGCCAACCCTGATTCGGATTGTTTGATCCTTTTTGGGATCAGCCAAGACCGACCCGATCCTGATCCCTAAGGGATCGACCCATCTGGCTTTTTTTTTTTAATAATGTTTACAATACGTTATAAATCACTTTAAGCTGTCCCTTGGTTCAAAGCAAAACTATGTGTTTACCGATTGACTAGGTGGCTGCCTTATACTGTTGTACCTAGTTGGGTGTAGCCTCAGCCACACTTTGACAACACCTTTTTCACCTACTAATGATATAACATTTCTAAATCTTTCATGTAGCATTAGTACATCCTTTCTATTTTGCATACTTACATGAACAAAACCACCTTAGAAACATATCTCAATATATATGGAATTAACTGTACGGATGTGTAGTTTTGGGTTTTCCAGAGTCATACCAGATATTACCTAAAAATAGAGTCACCATGTCAAGAAAACTGCACAAGTGTCAGTAACATACATGCCGGTGTTCTTGTTACAGAGTATAAACACCAAACCTCTTCAAAAGGAGAACTATCAAGATGATGAGACACAATTGATAATTTAACTTTTAGTAGAGTAATCACTTAAACCAACCGCTTGGTTTTAAGGAAATGACCATTTTGTGCTTGTGTGCTCAGAACTCTACTTGAACATCCATGCTCAATTCAGAATGTCATTCAAGTTATTGAACCTTTTCCAATGAAGTTTTGGAACAGTACCAACTAAAGGAGTCCAAACAAAGAGGAGAGCAACAATGCGTACAAAGTATGACAAAAACTACTCAATAATTGCATGAATGGAGTCTAAAACAAAAAAGAACTAAAACGAAAAGTTCTAATCAATGATTTGTAGCTTACAAAGTTTTTGTAATTGAAAAAACGAAAAAATTCAGAAGTGAAACATAGCAAGCCAAAATCCTTTCTTAGTCCCCTCAAAATCTGACATAGGAAAAAAATAACACTACCTTAACTCCTCCAAAGAACTTGATGGTTGGAGTGCAGAATACAACGACTTCAAAACATCGGGCTGAGAGTTCAATGAGTTGTACTGATGGACACACCCTGCAATCACCAACATATGCATAGAAAAGTTACCCAGGGAAGAATCACTAACAAAACATGAAATATGATGTCCATCATGGAAGGAAATTTTTATAGCTATATTTACCGTAGAAGTGTTTTAAATGTGGTAGAGCTCTCATTTGGGAAAGAAGTAAAACATAATAGAACTAGCCTTTCCTAAATATCACAGAAGTAGTATTTCATCACAACTAACATAACAAATTTATGTGGTCACACCTCAATTAATTCAGCCTTATCCCAACCACTAAGTTGTCCCAAATCTATGCAACCACAATAATATATGCATCATATAACCTCACTCCATATCCCACCTCTTTTCCCCCCATAAAAAAGTAATTTTATTATATTCCTGAATCAATAGATATTATCTGTGTTTGTTAAATCAGACACTACTTACTACTGTGGACATCAACATTCATTCACACACCTAGGAAACATAGATTATAACCTTCATATGATAACATTATTACAAAACTACAGACCTTTCAAGCCAAGTTCACACCTCTTTTTCTTGTTTCAATTTACTTTCTTTTCTCATAAATAAATTATTTACTCAGACTCTGGACAAACAAACTTACCATTTTGAGTGTCAACTCTAGACAAACAAACTTACCGTTTTGAGCGTCAAGTTTCAGCTTATATAGTCATTGAAAACAAATCTTCCCCATTGCAGTACGATCTTTAAAAAGCATGAAGCAACATTATTTTTCAGTTGGGCTAGGAACACTTGACACACAAGAGTAGATTTATGCTAAAAAGTGATACAACAGGCTAGGGTTTGTGGAAGAAGAGAAGAAAGAGTAAAAGGAATCGTATCGAGAGTTAGGGGATCCCTCCTATATGTATTGTATATATCTAAAATGAAAAGAATACTGGAGATACATCTGGGTATTTATAAGTGTACCCTCTACATACCAAAGACTTATAAACCCTCGCATATTGTACCCAAATACATCCATATATACACCCATGTACCTCAACACTTTCCCTCAAGCTGTATGTAGATATTGTGTATACCAAGCTTGCTAACAATTCTACTAAAGTTGGGACTACACAGACCTTTAAGAAACATATCGGTCAACTGATCTTCAGTCTTCACAAACAGAATACATATTTGCGTGGTCTACAACTTCTCTTCAAACCTCGATGAGTTTAGTCTTATCATGCTGAACGGGATTGTGAACAATGTTAATCGCAACTTTACTATCACAATATAACTGTATAAGACCGATTCAGCTCTCTAAGAAAGCCACATATCCATAGCATCTCACAAGTCCAATGTGCCATGGATCGAAACTTTGCCTTTGTACTTGACCTTGCTACAACCGATAGCTTCTTGCTACGTCGTGTGATAAGGTTACTTCTTACAAAGGTACAGTAGCCTAAAGTAAACCTCCTATTAGTCATAGATCCCACCCAGTTTGCATCTGTAAAGGCCTTTACTCAGAGATCCTGTCCTCTTCCATACAAGAATCCTTGACCTAGACTCTTCTTCAAGTAACGCATGCTACCTCAAGATGCTTGGTTCTAAGAGCATGCATAAATTGACTGACCCCTACAACTACATAAGAGATATCTGGTCTACTCAAGGCCAAATAAATAAGCTTCCTTATTAGTCTTTGATAGTGCTTAATATCAATAAGTCAATAACCTCCATTTGTGTGCAAGTGGTGGTTGGACTGAATGGGAGTTTCACAAAATCTACACCCTAACATCCCAAAGTCTTGGAGAAGATCTAACACATATTTGTACAAACACAGAAAGTTACCATCCTTGGATCTAGCAACTTTAATTCTGAGAAAGTATCTGAGAAGCCCCAAGTCCTTGATCTCAAACTCCTTACCCAAAAAGCCTTTCAGATTGTTGATCTCACACTGATCACCACCTGTAATCACAATATTATATACGTAGACAATGAGGGTCATCACCATTCCTTTCTAATGCTTTACAAAGAGTGTGTGATTTGCTTGATACTACTTATATCCATTTTTTAGCATGGCACCACAAAACCTTTCAAACTATGCCTTAAGAGATTTCTTAAGGCCATCGAGAGCTTTCTTGAGATAGCATACCTTTTTGCCGATAAAATATTGAAACCCTGAGAGTAACCTCTTTACGCTTCCTCTTCAAGAACTCCATGTAAGAAGACATTCTTGACATTAAGCTAAAACAAAGGCCATCTCTTATTTGTAGCAACAAAAATCAACATACGAATAAAATTCATCTTTGCTACAAGAGCAAAGGTTGTTAGGTGTGGAAACTGATGTGGGAAGAAGCTCAAGGAACCAGAGGCAATGTGGACTGGTCCTACCTTTTTTAGTAGATAGGTTTGGGTTAGTTTGGACCGTTGACTAATCATATTGTTTTGGTGGATTGGTTCGGGAGCCTGGACCGAGCCGGATGTTTTGGCAGACAGGTCCAGCAGTGGTTTTTGCAACAAATTGTTTTAAAAGGTTCGTGAAAGAAAGAGATTTATCTCAAGCTCGACCACTATGATGTATATCAGGTCCTTAAGCTCATCTAGGGTTAAGAAAGAGTGAAATGAGTGGTTTGAAATTGAGAAAAAAGGGTTTCTCAAGGGCATGGTTTAAAAACTCGGATCATTGGACCGGATCGTCTAGGCCCAAAACCGATCTGGGATCGGATTAGAGATCCACGTGTACATTGTTCGGTTCGAACCTGATCCAAAGCCAAAAACAATTCCTAAAAAATTCTAATATTCTTATAATGCTTTTTATGAAAAGTCTGAATGAAAAAAAATTCAGTTTTAGATATGTTAGGTGCATCATACATGACTTATAAAGAAAAAAAAGGTGCATCATACATGAATAAACACTACTATGAACAAATATATTTATAAAGATCCCGATTGAATATTTCATAACCAAACATCCAATATGATTACTTTTAGTACAAAAAAAGCAAACCATATACAAATACAATAACATATAAATAATGATGACCATAATTGTAGGCATGTTAAATGCATCATATATGTATGAACAAGGTTACGGGGTTCGTATAAGTTTACGATTGTAGTTTATATAACCAAGCATTCAATATATATATATGATTCATTGTTCTAGCCAATGTATTAGTGAAGTTTTATCTAGCTTTCTATTATAGGGGCGGTGGGGAGGCTTGCCCCCCACTATCAGAGAAGGGTTTGTGCACTCTTCAAGAAAAAAAACCATTTTTTAGATTTTTTTTTTTCGTTTGATCCCAATCTTGGATCGTTCAATCCGGAATGATCCTATCCCAAATTGGACGATCCAGGGCAGGGATCAGCTGATCCCATAGGAACCGCGATCTCCAAGCCTAGATCAGACTGAACCATCCGATCCCAATCCAGATTGTCTAATCCAATCCGGGATCGAACAATTTTTGAAACCATGCTCTAGGGTTTTCTCTTTGAAGGGGTAGCTTCAAGGTGAGAAAATGATTTTTTTTCCAGGTTGTGAGAGAAGAGGTTAGAGAAAGGGTTTCACCTCAGGGTTTTGGCCCGTGATAGAGTGTGACAGAGAAGGTGTGCGAGAAAGCTTGTAATCTTCCATTATAGTGAAATTGCTAATGTGTGGTTCCGTGGATTTTTTCTGATTTTGGCGTTTTCCACGTAAATCTTTGTGTTGTGGTTATTTGTTTGTTTTCTTGTGATTCTGCGTTTATTATTGTATCCCAAGGAATTCATATCAAAGAGGAGTTTCGACCGTAGCAAAGGTCTCTAAATAGTTAATCCCATATGTTTGGGTGTAGCCCTTGGCTAATAATCCGACTTTATATCGTTCCATAATACCATTCGGTTGTAGCTTCACCGAGAATACCCATCTACATCATACAGACTCATTTCCTCTTGTGAGATCTACAACATCTTGTGTGTTATTTTATTCTAAGGCTTGCATTTCTAAACTCGTGAGAAAAGAGTCATAACACACATGATTAGCAATAAGATGTTGATTATAAGAACAAGTGTCCTTCCTAATAGCAATGGGAAGATAGGAATCATCACAAGACATAGGAGAAGCAATACCTAGAGAATAAGGGATTGGTTAGAGAGGCACATGAGAGCCAATGACAACTCTGCTTCTTCTTTACAAACACATGTATAATCCTTCAGACAAGCCTTCTTTTGGGTGGTTGCCACTGGGTCCTCCTTTTGAATAACTCCTTGTTCTATCTCTCCCTGGCTATGACATTCATCAACATCAAAAAGATATGGAGGAACAAAAGAGGAAGAGCCACCTCTTCTCTTTCACATCTTTTCTCTCCCTGAAGATGAAGCTGGCTACGGGAAAAGAAATAGATAGTCTCATAAAAGGTAATGCACATGAAAACAAACGCTTCTGAGTAAAGGGATGATAGCACTTGTATCCCTTTTGATTCAAAACATACCTAAGAAAGATACACTTAAGCACCTTTGGATCGAACTTGGAACAATCCGATTTTAGGAAATGGAAATAGAAAATGCACTCAAAGACCTTGAGAGAAAGGGATGAACCAAGAGTAGAACCTGAAAGAAAAGAAAGAGGAGACCGAAAGCCAAGAATTCAAGACAGTATATGATTCATAAGGTATGCAATAGTCTGAAGAGCATCGGACCAAGAAACTTGGGGAACATGTATAGTGAATAATAAAACATGAGTAATCTCTAACAGATGACAATTCTTCCTCTCAATAATCCCATTTTGTTTAGAAGTACTTGGACAGGTAGTTTCATGAGTACACCTCAGACAAGGATAGAACATGCGATTGACCCAAAATCTGTGCACACACTAACTCATATTTGGGATTCAACCTAGCCAATTCCTCAAAAACACGATGCTCCTCTAAATATCGACGGAAGGCAACAACATCAGTGGGGTCGGTAATGGAGCAAACATGGTACAAATCAATCTCCTCCCAAAGACTAAGCAAGGCATTGTAACATGCCGAGATGAACTGCTCCCCTTGACACATTTGCCAAACTTGTTAGTGTAGCTCATAAACAAGACCAATAGGATACTCTTATGAATAAGTTCAAACCAAATAGTCCGAAATATTATTGGTTGAGGAGAGAATAAACATGCCTTGCTAATAGATGGCTCCATTAAATAAATTAGCCATGACATGACCAAAACATTCTCAGCCTCCCACTTTGCATAGGTAAGATCCTGACGCTTATGGGCTTTAGTCTCTCCAATATTATAGCTCCACTTTCCTTAACCCATAATGGTAAGCTTGAGAAGATTGAGACCATGTGAGAAAGTTGGTGCCATCCAACTTAACAATGGTAATTGGACATTATAAGCCATTACATGGCTACTCTTGGAAACACCATTGGAAACCCAAGAGGAAGAGGACTCACTCATGTCTAAATGATAACGCATCACAGAGTCACAACAACAACAACAAAAAACTGTCAAGCACAATAAACAAGACTTAGCAACAATACAAAGGTCACATAGAGCTTCAAGACTAGGAGTGGCAATTTGTGTTGGGGAGTCAAGTTTGTGTTGTGTCGAGATAAGGACATACGACTATATGGCTTAACCCGAACTCGACCCGTTTATTAATCGTGTCAAAGAAGATCGACCTGCTTTAACCTGAAACACGCTTACAGTCAACCTTAACCCACTTATTTTGTGCTAGGTTCATGTCGAGTTCACAAGTTATGTGGTAATTCGTGTTGGCAGGTTAGATTTGTGTCGTGTCAAGTTAAGGGTATACAATTATATGGGTTAACCCAAAACCAAGCCATTTATTAATCGTGTAAAAGTGGGTTGACCTGCTTTGACTGGAAACACATTTACAGTCAACCCTAACCCGCTTATTTTGTGTTGGGTTTACAGGTCGTGTCAAACATTGCCACCTGCATTTAAGACAACATGAACCACCCCCAATCAAGGCAATCAATAAACCACTTCAATGTGTCTTAGAATCACTTCAAACAAGTAATAACGGAAAAACCAGAAGCCAATCACCACAAACAACTCAAATAAAAAAGAATCGAGTAGGAACAAAACACCCCTACACTGCCAGAAACTCACGCTTGAGGCTGTGCACGAACAGAAACGAACTAGAACTGCAAAACAAGGCTACTAAAGCCACATGAAAGCTCTACAAAGAAGAAAATGATCACCATACAGCTAGAAAACTTCCAAGAAGAGAGCACACAAAGCATAAAAATCGAAAACTCAAACAAAAATAGAAGGATACCTTGCTGACGATAAAATTACCCTGGTATTTAGGTCACTACAACCTACATACAGCATGGAATCGAGCCAAACTTGTACCATTCAGTCACTCAGATATGGAGGAAGTAAATCCATGTAAAAAAGGCAGCAAACAACCAAGTATGTGCACGAATCGAATGCAACAACTAGATCTAAGAAAATTCTCAGAAAAAAACTTGAAAAATGCATAGAAAATGTGAGATAACGATCACCACAAAAGCATCACCAAAAATCACAAAAATAGAAAACTACACAAATCAATAGAAATCGTCACTCACCTACCATGTTCGTACAAATGGTGGAATCATCCGTAGACTTGATGATGTCAGTAGACAACAAACAGGATCTATAAATATATTCATCTACTCTAGATCTGTGATTTGGGTTCTAATACATAGAAGATTTATGCTAAAAAGTGATGCAATAAGTTAGGGTTTGTAGAAGGAGGAGGAAGAAGAAGAAGAGAGAAAAAAGAGTAAGGAAATCATATGGAGAGTTGGGGGATCCTCTCCTATACATATTGTATACATCTAAAATGAAAAGTATACAAAAGATATATCTGGGTATACCCTTTACATACAAAGACTAATATACCTTCACAAATTGTACCCAAATACATCCATATATACATCCATTTTCCTCAACAGCAAGAACAACTCTAAAGGCATATATCTCAAAGATTTAGTTAAATTCCTTTATGAAAACCCTTCAGGCAATTAATTTCAATTACAATTCAAGAACTCTATAAAGCTTTTTTTTTTAAATGGTGCCAATATATTCAAAAGAGAGAAACGGAGAAATACAAAGACAAACAAGGAAAAAGAAAAATAAAAAAATAAAAAATAAAAAAGAACAAAGCCAGTTCACAAGGGAGGTGAATGACACAAGAACCAATAAACAAAAACAAAAACAAAAACAAGAAAAAATAAGATCAACTAAAGCCTCGCCAAATTTTAACCCTGGATCATCTTCGAAGTAGGGGTTGGCGTTTGGCTAACAGATGCACCTTATGCATAGAAGAGGAGGAATCGGTCAATCATCAATTCATTCATTGTTCCATGGCAAAAGGAATGTGGTACTTTTCGTTTCTCATTTTCAATCTACATAGGTTTTTCCAATGTCCTTCAATGATCTGATTTCAGGATGGGGTGTACTGGTAGTTTTTATCAAGATATTTGGCATGCTTTACTGGGGGTTATTTGTTGGGGATTATAGGAGGAGAGAAATTGCAGAAATTTTGAGGATAAACATCGAAGCTTAGGCAAGTTGAGTCTGTATATCTATAATTTGCTCTTTGAGTGGATTTCGGTTGGAGGGTCCTTTGATGAGAAGGAATGGTATCCTTTATGGAATGAGGGTTCATAAGTCTCGAGTGCTTTTGGGTCATTTTACTATGTATTTGGTGGCAATCACTCTCCTAGTGATTCCTACCTTTCGTATGTTTTCTGCTTTCGCTTTTCGAATTTATAATAGATGATCTCTCTACCTCTAAAAAAAACTAAAGTCCTATCAAAACTCAAACCACTCTGAATCATCAAAATCCTTTGAAGTAGTGACTCAATCCGAAATGAGCTCAAACACCTGCACATCAAGAATATCAATGGGACAGGCCTTGTTCTTGAAGATACGACTATTCCGCTCTTTCCAAACCGCCTAATAGATAACATACCAAAGGACAAACCAAATATTCTTACGAATGCCATCCAACTCTCTGAGCCACCAACCAGTAGTAAAATCCCTGAAACTGATAGGGAAGGCCCAAGGAATGTTAAGAAAAGCAAGAAAGAACATTCAAACCTTCCTCACTATACAACAATGGATGAATAGATGATTCACCGACTCCTCACACATACAACATACATCTATTTGCCAAATTCCAACCTCAATGCTTCAAGTGATCAAGGGTAAGAATTTTATCAAGAATCAAGGTCCAAAAGAAAAACTTGACCTCAGAAGGGATGTCCAGAATCCAATTTTTTTTGTAGTTGAAATCCATATGGGGACTAGGATCCAAACCATCATAAAATGACTTGGCGGAAAAAATGACCCTACTTTGAAAGCTCCCAAACATGACTATCACTCTCCTTCGGATTTATCCTAAACTCCTTTAGACAGCCCAACAAACTCATCCAATGCTCCCATTCCCAATCATTTAAATTTCTTTTTAGGGTAACATTCCACGCCCCTCCCCTCTTAAATCATAAAAATCCGCCACCAAGCCAACTTTGATGTTGGCAATTAAGTAAATGCCAACTAAACTCATCCTTAAGGGGTGTGATACCACACCATAAGTCTTCCCAAAACTGAAC
>JAOXJP010128730.1:0-13653 GCA_025762735.1 Platanus orientalis | reverse complement strand
GGGGTGCCTAACACCTTCCCCAAATGCAACTAAACAATTTACCCTAAATCTCAGGAACTCAGACCAGTACAAAGAGTTAAACTCTAGACCTCTAGGTCTAGACTTCTCCTCTTCACCCAAAGAGGAGAACCAATATCCAACTCCATCGGTTAACCCCGAGTTGGTGGCAACTCTAAGAAAAGCCTAACCCTCTTGTAAGAGGGTTAGAAACCTCTAACGCACTAACCTCAGGGGCCAAAGAGTGGACCTGGAAACCACGGGCGGGGGAGGGCATCCAAACCCCTTCCGAACGCTGATGTCTACAGATACATTAGAGTCTGAAAAACGATAAACTTTTGCTTCGAGCTGCTTCAGAGACATTTTGGCCTTCCCCTTGTCTTGGGATGTATTAGCCTTATTTTCTTACTTCTTCTTTCTAGAAACCTTGATGAGTTTGGTTGTGACGGTCATAACCTCCTTGCCTTTGGAGGGTACCTCTCTCTTGAATTCCTTCTTCTCTTTTTCTTTTCGGGCATCTCCCGACCTAGGATCTTCATGTGCAATAATACTGAGTTCCATATCATGGACTCTGCTAGCCAACTCCTCGAAAGTATGGGGCTTTATCCATTTAAGGATATAGTATAAACCTCAATGCATTCTGTGGATGCACATGTTAATTACAGAAGCATCAGACAACCTATCCTTACAATTGAGAGCAAGGTTTCTCCAGCAATCGATGTAGTTCGTGACTGATTCATCTTTCTTCTGTCGTGCAGTAGCAATTTCCATCATGCTCATTGTTCAACAAGTGTAATAGAAATAATTAAGAAACTCTCATTCCAATTGATCCTAACTATCAATGGAACAAACTTCAAGGTCAGTGTACCAATCAAAAGCATTGCTGTGAAGGGAGCACACAAACTACTTCACCATTTGATCTCCAAAAGTCTAGGCATTGTTGCATGGTTCGACGAAATGAGCCATATGTTATTTGGAGATACCCTTTCCATCAAACTATTGGAACTTAGGAGGTTGATACCCTATTAGCATGTGCATAACTTCAATACGTTGGGTGTATGGTTTGGCATACACCATGGATGATTGGGTTGGGCTTCCATATTGAGCATTGATCGTATCCGTGATCATATTCTATAGTTATTGTACAAAGAGTGATCCGACATAGGTATGTTGTGTCAAATTTTGAGTATTCTGGTGAGGGGTTGTGTTTTCCTACTCTTGATTTCCCAGGTTCCTTAATGGGGTGAAACCTAGTGGATGAGAAGGACCATGACTTGATTCAATTGGATTTTGTTGTTCCAACTTGTTCATTAATTTATCAATTTGAAGATCTTTCTCTTCCACTATCTTTGTTAGTTTGGCAATAGGCATAGTCATCTGAGCAGGTTGCTCCTCAACTATCGTGGCTCCTATCATCATTGCAGGCATGGCCATAGAGTATGATTAGAAACTTGTATAAGCAGTTTCTCAGGGTGAAGATTCAGAACAGGATCCAGACCTAGATCCAGTGCTGGAATGAGCATCTAACAGCTAGAAGCTAACATCTTCACTTACTTCAGGTGAAGGCAATACTACATTAACTAGAAAAACCTTCTCTTGACTATATATCTCACGAAATGGGTCTTTCTTAGTGGAGTGCTTCTTTCCATGATGATTGAGAAGCTCAACCAAGTAAGAGGTCTCGCTTTTCGTCTTGTTGTGGGTCACAGGGGCCTTGCAATTGGCTTTAAGGACAGTAGCGGATGAGCCAAAGCTACCAAAGGATTTCTTCTTGTCTCCAATGGCAGCAAAACCAACTACAACAGTAGAGCTCTTCTTTGATGCTATCGAGTCATGTGTGTAGAGGTTGAATGTCGACTTGAGAGATGAGAGGAAAGAGTGTTCTACCAAGCATACCAAAAATTTGTACACAAATTTCATGTGTAAATCCGTAACATGAAAAATATTTAACAAATTCAATAAATGAATATTTTGATAAATGAATGAGATACAACTCCTCGATTTTTACACTCTTTTGTAAAAAAAGTAAACCTATGATTCTTGTTGATCGAGATTCAAGGGCTTGATGGGGCATTTCTTGGATTTAGGTGTTGATGATGCTTGACTGTAGGGGAATCGCTTCTCTTTAGGGCTTTGTGCTTTATCTATAAAGGAGAGAAAACACCATGAATCTCACTCTCAGGGCTGGATTTGTGACATTTCTAAGATGCAAGAAGTCTTCTTCTTTCTATCAATGGATTGTGGTTGATGGAGAGACTGTAAAGTATGCCTTGAGTCTTCAAGCCTTTGGAGAGCTCTGAAAATGCTTTGGGAGTCTTCTTCTCTCTAGATCTTCTTGCTTCAAGTCTTTCGCCAAAGGTCCTTTCTTTATGTGAAAGGGAGTTATTTATAAACTTGGGATTAGAATCTTACCAAAATCCTTAATTGGGTGTTGATTGACAGCTCCTACCCATTTTAGTCTAAAAGAGTGGTTGCACATTCCTTGCTTGGAGAGAAGTGCGATTTATGGAATTATTTATATTCCATGAGTGGTATAACTTTCCTTCTTTACCTAAGAGAATCTAGATTTGATTTTATTCAAATCTCTCTCTTGTGAGTCTCATGCAAGCTGGGTTTTTGGGGCAGCTAATGGGCTAATACAAGTGGACTTGGTGGTTATTATTTAAAAGCCGGACTAGGCCCAATGGACTTGTACATGTACTTGGGCCTAATCCATAAGTGTGGGACCCATACATGATTTTTTTATATTTTTGTATACATTTGTGAGGGTGTAGGCCCTTATTTGAGATTTGCACAAATTTTGCGTGCCTACAATCAATATATTGTCTATGTATTTAGCTTGTGAGAGTTTTAGAATTCTACCTTTTTTGTCTCTAAACAATTTAATTTCAAAATTCTAAAACACTTCCCCTTTGTACATCGGTACCTGAAAAATGAGGCAGGATATATAGCAAGTCAAAAGTCTCAAAGAATAATAGATCTAAGCCTCAAACACCTGTGTCCAATGTTGGTTCCCCTTTTGGCAATAATCTCACTCCGGCTAGTACTTTTTGTTATGATAACTCTTTAGGTGTTTTGAAAAAAAAAAGTTTATCAATTTGATTAAACATGGAAAAGATGGTATTCTTAATCTAATAAAAGTTGCTAACACTTTGGTGATGAAAAAAAAGGTAGTTCCCTATCACTTCCTTATCATTGTTCTCATGGTAGTGGTCCTATTACTTCGTCATGTGGAAGGTAGTTGTTGTCGTTTGTTTCCGTATATAGGTTTTGATCCTATACGATTATCAACATGAATGCCCATGATCTCTCACTATTGTTCTCAACTTAGAGAACACCCCAAGTTCAATAAAAAAAAAACTACTACTTCTCATGTGATGCATAGAGAATTTAAGCCCAAAGTACTTAGCCCATAAAGACTCATTTAATTCGTAGAGGTGTTTTTTACAACCCATTGTGGTTTGGTGAATTTATCCCCATGTGGCTTGAGAGGTGTTTTCAGAACCTATTGTGGTTTAGCTATTTGCCCGAAAAAGTGTTTTCACAACCCATTGTGGTTTGGTGATTTTTCATAGAGACCTAGTTAATCTCATTCAATGATCCATTAAATTATAGCTTCAAATCATCAACATCATCAATGAGTTTCATCAATCAGTCGACGGACATTTATAATCAGGTGAGATCTATATGATGATATATCTATGAGGGTCAAGCTTAGAGTACAGCCTCCCTTTGTCCTTCAGTTTAAAAGGAAGTGACAAGAAAAGGTTTTTAGCAGCAATATTGGAAAATCTTGGAGAGAGTCAATATTGGAAAGTCTTGGAGAGAAAGTGCAAATATTATTTTAGGAAATATAATAATTTATTAGATTTGAGAAGATTAGGTTTGTTTTGATTTAGTTTCTATTCTTATCTTTGTAATACTTTATTTAAACTTCTCATTAGAGCAAGTGTAAACATGGTAAAAGATTCAATAAAGAATCCCTTTTTATAAAATTTATCAAAATCATCCTAGTAGGCTCAGTATGAACGTCCCTACAGAGAACATTGCACCCATTGATTCAGTCTCCACCTCTACTTCTCACTAAAATCCATTTGTTCCAACATGTTTATGGTTAAGCCTCATCACCCTATAGTACGCCTACTAATTATTCTTTATAGTCATGTGATTTTGTCTCTAATTTTCCCTTCTAAAAAGTTTAATATATGTCTCATTGAAAATGATCACATTATCTAATATATCTTCCATAAATGAAAGCACTCTGATGAAGAGAAATAATTTTAGGAATGACAACTTTCATCCTTCTAGCCATCATCTTAGAAGTAATCTTGCAAAGAACATTACATAGGTTAGTAGGGTGAAATCAAGTCATGAATTTTGGAATTTTAGATTTAGAGATTACGATTGAAAGTCTATATATTACCTGAGAAATGGATTTATTCTAATAAAAATTTCAAAAACCGTCTCAGACACATCTTCATTGATAATATCCTAATATTCTTGAAAAGAATCCTATTTGGTATCCGGCCCGGGAGCTTTGAGACTCTCAAGATCAAAGACAATCTTCTTTATTTCTTCACCGGAGAACATGGTTTTTAAAACACTTTTGAAGACTCATAGAGGGCTTTGTAATTTTGTTGGGGCCCCATACAATCCGAACACTAATTTAAAGAGACGCAATACAATTTGTGGTTCTTTTGGTTATCATATCGAAGAATCTAGAATTTCTTTCTCCCCACTATAGCCAACTAGAAGATGCCAGCTCGTTAGGTTGGTAAAGTCTGTGGGGGTTCTAACCACTGAACCACTTGCTTATCCAAAGAAAAAAAAAAAACTGTAGCCAACTAATTTTAGATATTTTCGCCCAATAAAGTTTTTCTCTTTTAATAAGCATTTATATCTACGGCTTCACGTTGTTAATTTTTTCTTAGTGCATACTAATTAACCATAAAGGTAACAAATAAGCTAAAAATACATTTTATTTGTATATCATAGACCATAATATGGTTCCATGACAAAGACAGGTTCCATACAGAAAGCAACAGCACAAATAACCACATGTATATCTATCAGAGACCACATGCTGGTCTCGTAAAAAGTACATAGAAAAGCATGAGTGAAGAATGGAACCCAAAAGAAACAGGTCCCCTAACAATATGTCCTCAACCTTTGTATATGTGGTAACTAGATAAACTACGCTCTATTATTCATCTCCACAACTCAACTCCACCGAAATACCCAAGGAATCGAGGTTTTAGGTTCTCAATTAACACTATTGTCAGTGAAAAAGGTGTATGAACAGCCACAGTAGAATCTTTTTAATGCATTATCTATATTTGGAAAATCATTGACACCATTTACTTGAGATAATGTTTGTCTTCTCTAGCACCCCACCTTACTTGGTTTCCTATTAATTTGATGTCTAAACTAACGTGGCATAACTTAACTTGCTACAAAGACTCGTCAATTAGCAATCCCACACGTAATATCAGCTAAAAAGTCTAATGTAGTGGACGTAGTTGTGTCCAAGCCAATCATGTTTTGGCTAATAGAGTATTAAACCCATTGTATAGTGTTTTAAGGCCATCACATATAGAAATATAGCTTCATAGTGCCTGTCTGATTCAATGCAAGAGATGAAAAAACTGAACTCTAATGTGTGGGAGACTATGACAACCGACAATCTCATGTTCCTCGGAAACTCGGATTCTATCGTGTTCTCAATTGAAATTGACAACTAAACTAAAAAACTATATATTTTAGTTGAGTCAAATTATCACTGAATCGATATTAAGCAAGCAGATTAGGTGAGCTTCTACACTACCTACCTATCTACTGTCTACTGAAAATTAATTTATACTTGTGCAATTGTATAAAGAGAGAGAAGTACGTGGGAAGGTGGTTTTCATTGACAAGGACAAACAGAAATGCAAAATTAGTGATTTATAAGGAAGGATGAGGTCACATGTGCCTCTCCAGGAAAGGCTGCACGGTATGGCCTATCCAAGGGAGAGGTCGGAGTTTGAACTCCATTGGACCAACATGACTAGAAATTGTCCCTAAGGATTTGTAGTCCAGCATGAAAAGGATCAGGCTGTAGTAGATTATACGAACAAGATGTAGATCTAATCCTATTAAAATAATTTACATCAAATCATATTAAACAAAAGGTAGGGCTGTCAACGGGTTAAACTAACTTCTCATCATGTACTGAGTTTAAATCTTGTTTTGAAGCTCGCAAAGCTGAGCCCAAGCCTCCAATTGAGCTCATTTAGCTAAGTGAACCTGAGCCTAGTTGTACCAGGTTCAACTCACTAAAAGCATGGCCATAAAGGGTCTACTATATATATATAGAAGCTATGGGCTTATAAGTTTGGTCTTCGGGAACAGGTTTGAGTCATGAGCTATTGGGATTTATGACTCAGACTTGAAGCAATAAGCTTGAGTTTGACAAGCTGAGATGAACCTGAGCCGAACTCACCTCACTCTTAATTAGCTGAGCTTTAGCCTACACCTTGTGCGATGAGCCTGAGCAGAATTGGGCATAGCTCATGATGCAGTGCAGCAAATTGCAAACCGGTTTATGGATCATCTTGATCATAAGAAGTCAAAATTGGGCCATAATCTTTGAATGGCCATAACTTTTGCTCCCAATGCCCGATTGTGACCCATGAGTATTCAAAACGACCGGCTTAGTGAGCTCTGCAATGTCCCAAACATAATATTTAGTTTTCGGTTTAGGAAAACCAAAATTTTATCGTTTAGGCCCTCAGATGGCCACTTTTTGGTAATTTTTGTTATTTCGGGAAATGTCCAATTGACGCATATAATTTTTTAGGAATATCTTAAAGATATATTTTAAGTATATTAGAGTGGTTCTGGGATAGATTTCATTACTTTTCATTTTTAGTAATTTTTCCTCTTTTTAGCAATTCCTATTGTAGTATGAAATCGAAGTTGTTTAGGAAGTTTCCATTTTGGGTTTTAGGGGTTTGACTATATAAATTCTCCATTGTAATCAAATTGAATTATCACTGAATTATTGAATTAAGTTTTTAGTTATTGAGATTTGTTCTCTACCCTAAATTCTTAACATTTTTTCCTTTGGAAGAAATCAACAAGTTCCTGTTCTTGGTATTTTCAGTTTAAAAAATCAACAAGTTCATGGAAGGTTGTTCTCAATCTGTTGGTGAGATTCATCCCCTACGCTTGCACTGCATCAGTTAGTATCAGAGTTAATGTTAATTTTCCTACACCATGCCGAAGAGATGTACTGGTGGTCGTGAAGTTCTACTAGATGAGATGTACTGGTGGTCGTGAAGTTCTACTAGATGAAGTGCACGAGCATGATGATATCACACAATTGGCTCAACAATTTGATGAGAGGTTCAAGATGTTGATGCAGCAGAAGGCCGCCTTGTAAATTGCGGTAACTGGGAGTCAATGCTAGAACCGACCATTAGAGGAGGACATAAACAATGATCTAGATAAGTCCTTCATAGAGTATGGACCAAGGAGGAGGCCAATGGTGGAAACCCCTAGAGAAAATCGATATTCTAAGGGATGGAAATCTAGGTGGAAGATTGAAATCACCAAGTTCCATGAGAATTTACATCCAGAAAAGTTCCTTGATTGGATCATTACTGTTGAGGAGGTGCTAGACTTCGAGGAGGTGCTAGACTTGAAGGAGGTGCCCAATAATAAGTGTGTTCAATTGGTTGCGACAAGGTTTTGTGAGAGAGCCACTACTTGGTGGCAACAAACTAAGCTTACTCGAGCCTAGCATTGAAAGACAAAGCTAGAATCATGGGAAAACTCAATAAACATATGTGTGAAGCCTTTTTACAACATAGCTACACAAGGGTGTTGTACCAACAACTCTAAAACTTGCGGCAAGGCATAAAGACGGTTGATGAGTATACCAAAGAGTTTTACCAATTGGTTACTCGTAGTGATTTGGCCGACATGGAGGAGCAATTAGTGTCTCTGTATATTAGAGGTCTGCGACTACAGTTCCAAGATACCTTGAACATATTTGACCATTTCTCAATTCTGAAGCGCATTAACGCACAATAAATATTAGGCGGCAGATGAACCGAAGAGGACCTAATAGAATCCAATTGGCTAGAACCATGTTAGCACTCAACCCTTGACCCATGCAATAGGCCAACAAGGTGTTACTAGTAAGCCAGTTAACTCTAGTCTGACAAACCTGGCTTCAACCTCAGGTGCACAAAAATGCTTCAAATGCGGTGAACCAGGTCCTAGATACCCCGAATGCCAAAAAGGGTGATCGTACAAAAAAGAATCTATTTGTAGAAACTGATGTTGTTATGATGAATACAACTTGGTGACCTTGAGCAAGATCTTGAATTCAACACCAAAGATATTGATCCACAACAAGAGGAGTATGTTGCAGGTGATCAAGGCCAATCATTGGTCATGAGAAGGGTGTGTTTCACTCCAAAAGTAATAGATGGAAAAAGTTGGCTTTAAAAGAATATCTTTCATTCAACCTGCACTATTGGGGGAAAGGTTTGCTACCTTGTCATTGATTTAGGAAGTTGTGAGCATGTGGGCGGAAAAGTGGTTCAAAAATTGAAGCTGGACACCACACCCCATCCACATTCATACACTTTATCATGGCTCAAGAAGAGCATTGTGGTAAAAGCTTCTAAATGTTGATTGGTGAATTTTTCTATTGGCATTAAGTATAAGGATAAAGCATGGTGTGATGTTGCTAATATAGATTTTTGTCATATTCTATCTGGTAGACATTGGAAATTTGATAGGAGTGCCACCCATGATGGTCACAAAAATACCTATAGGTTTGTGTGGGATTCTACCCGCATTGTTCTTTTTATTCCCTCTAAGGAGACTACACCGAAACCACTAGATAGAGAGAATTCCAATCTCCTATCATTACACAAGTTTGTAGGGGAGATAAACAATCTGGGATGGTTTATGTGTTAGTAGGGATAGATAATACGAAAAGTATTGTGATTCTAGAGCCTATCAATCCTCTCCTTAAGGAGTTCTAACATGTGTTCCCTAACAACCTACCCAATGAGTTACGACTTTTAAGGGACATATAACACCAAATTGATATGATACTAGGTTTTAATCTTCCCAATTGACCCCATTATCTGATGAGCTATAAGAAGCATGAGGAACTTCGATGTAGGTAAAAGAACTTTTATCTAAGGGTTATATTCTGGTGAATCTTAGCCCATGTGTAGTACCTTCTATACACACGCCTAAGAAGGATGATAGTTGGCATATGTGTGTAGACAGCCGAGCTATTAATAAGATCATGGTTAAATACTATTTTCGTATTCCATGGTTGCATGATTTATTATATCAGTTATATGGAGCTATTGTATTTAGTAAGCTAGACTTGAAGAGTGGCTACCACTGGATCCGAATTCGTCCAAGTGATGAGTGGAAGACAGTCTTCAAGACTCATGAAGGTTTATGTGAATGGCTAGTGATGTCTTTCGGTCTATCTAATGTGCCAAGCACCTTTATGAGGGTTATGAACCATGTTTGTGTACTTTCATTGGTACCTTTGTTGTTGTTTACTTTGATGATATCCTAGTTTATAGTGCTAACCATTACATACTTATTCAGCATCTTCGAGAATTTTCATTTATTTTATGTAGGGAAAAGCTTTTTACAGCACTCAATGAGTGCTCCTTTATGACAGAGCATGTGTAATTCCTTGGACATGTTGTATCTAATGATGGTATCTCTATGGATGACTCAAAGATAGAAGCAATAAAACAGTTGCCACGACCATCCAACTTTCATGAAGTGAAAATTTTCATGGCCTAACATCTTTCTACCATTGGTTCATTCCCCACTTCAACTCCATTATGTCCCCAATCACAGATTGTATGAAGGCTGAAAATTTTTCATGGTCCAAGGATGTTGAGACTGTCCTCCTTCCTATCAAACAAAAGTTGATTTCAACACCAGTTCTTACTTTGGCATTGGAGTAGTTTTAAGCCAGAATGGTAGACGTATAGCATTCTTCAATGAGAAGTTGAATGGGGCTAAGCTAAATTATAACACCTATCATTTTGAATTTTATGATGTGGTTCAATCATTGAAGCATTGGTGTCATTACTTGTTTCATAGTAAGTTTATCTTATATTTTGATCATGATGGTCTAAAAAATATCAATAGCCAAGACAAGCTTTCTTTTCAACATGCCAAGTGGGCTGCGTATCTACAAGAGTTTTCATTTGTCCTTACTTATAAGTCTTGTGTTCAAAATTGTGTAGCTGATGCTCTTAGTCGTCAGACTTCTTTACTCACTATTATGGGCACTCAGGTACTTGGCTTCGATTCTTTTCAAGAGTTATTATCTAGTGATACATATTTTACAAGTATTGTGGAAGATATGTTGATAGGCACTAGATCAAATTACTTTATGCATGATGGATTTCTCTTTAAGGGGAATTAATTATGTGTGTTAGATTCTAATCATCGGTTGAAGATTATTAAGGAGTTATCTAATGAAGGACATGTGGGGCAGGACAAAGCACTTCAGCTTGTTACTAGATCCTATTTCTGGCCAACTATGCATCGAGAAATATGTTGGTTTGTAGATGATTATCGTGTTTGCCAAGTCTCTAAGGGAAAAAGAAAAATGCTAGCTTATGCATGCCTCTGCCTATTCCAAAGTAGCAGTGCTCTGATATTAGTATGGATTTATTCTTAGGTCTTCCACATACACAATAGGGTATGGATTCAATCTTTATCGTTGTTGATTAATTCTCTAAGAAGTCACAATTTATTGCTTGTAAGAAGACAACAAATGCGGTGCATGTGGCATAGCTTTATTTTTGACAGGTTTACTGTCTTCATGGGCTTCCTCTGTCTATTGTGTCAGATAGAGACATGCAAGTTCTTAGTCACTTTTAAAGAAGCTTGTGGTGATTTGTTCATCCCAAGCTAGATTTTAGTAGTGCCTATCATCCCTAAACCGATGTCTAGATGGAAGTTTTTAGTCGTTCTTTAGGTAATCTTTTACACAGCTTGGATGGGGATCACTTGAAGTCATGGGATCAAAAGCTTTTTCATACTGAGTTCACATTAAACCATTCTGTGAATAGGAGGAGTACTGGATTCACTCCATTTTGGGTTGTTTATAGCTTAAACCCGAAATATTCTATTGATTTGGCACATGTACCAGATTTATTGATGAAATGCAATGAAAAGGTTGAAGATTTTATGACACAACTCCAACAGATCAATTAGGTGACCTATCAGAATCTTCTGGATACTACTGCTCGGTACAATGCTGCAGTTGATAAGAGATAGAGCCATGTGGAATTTAAAGTTAGTGATTTTGTTCAGGCTATTTTGACTAAGGATCTACTTTTAGTAGGGGAATATAACAAGCTTGTTGCTCACAAAATTGGTGCACTTGAAGTGATTGAAAAAGTGAATGTTAATGCATATCGATTTAAGCTCCTAAGTCATATTTACACATCTGATGTGTTTAATGTTAAGCATCTGATACCATGCTATAGAGATAATTCAAGTGATGAGGATGTGCAAATTCTCTCCAACCAAGCAAGAATGATGCAGTTGTCAGCACCTAAGTTTTGACTCGGGTCATCTAATAAAATGAAAGGATGTTAAAGCAGCACTAAGGCATCAAGACCTTAGGCAACCATGGTTTAGGGAGATAAAACTAGACTCTAGGAGGTTAGGCATCTCTTATGAAGTTTTCCCTAGAAATTTCAGTCGCAAAAGCATCATCTATATCATACTAGGTGCAGTGGATCAACCCAAATACACCATTCTTGGTCAAACCCTAAGTCTTCTAGAAGCATCAATGGGACTATGAGGGTCCACAGTTAAGACTATCAAACACAATTCCTTCAAGGTTTTTTAGTCTCTATAAGTTTTCCCACAATGAAGCAGCAAAAAACTACAGTTGTACACATTGCCTTCAAGATTTTCCAACCTCCATAAGCCTTCACCCAGCGAAGTATCAAAGGTGGAAAATCACCATTTTATCTTTTTTCCTTCAAAAGTGAAAAATTACCCTTTTACCCTTTTGGCCTCAAAAGTAGAAAATTATCATTTTACCCTTTTAGCCTTTGAAATCAACCCTCGAACTCTCAAAAGATCTCTGAAGCTTCTTCCATTACCTGAATGATGTCATATAAGATCTTGTACACCCCAATCTCTTCCCCCTATGAGGAAGTTAAATCTAAACAGGTCTCCTCTGAATATGACAATAGGTAATTTTCTAATCCCTAATAAACTCTAGCCAAAAAATGACCTTCAGAAGGCTCTCAAAGATTCATCCGCCTCCGAATTCAACAAGGCCAATGCCCATCTCTCTGTTCTTACCATATCTTCGAAATTCATTTCACCGAACTTAGAAATAAAAAATCTCAAATCCTTTCAATATTTTGAATCTTCCCTAACTTTCCCAGCCTGTCCGAATCATGATTAGTCGGTGCCTATCTCTCTGGATTCATGAGGCCTTCGAAAAACCCTTTAAGGAACATGAACTTTCTTAGAACTTACATGCTCAGATTCCCCCAAATACTCAAAAAATGAGTAATTGTTTTGAGGCAAAGTGTCACATACTCATCTAAGTCCTGAAGATTCATCGAATATCCAAATTCCAGTCTGTTAGTGGCCATCTCTCAGCGACACCAAGACCTTTAAAAGCCCATCTCCTACACCAACCTTAGCAATTTGCATAACCTTATTGAACACCTTTTCTTTAAGACAGGTAAGGACTCAATTGTTTGTATATTAGCACTTGGTGAACTCCCGAGAACTCTACCAGACTCAGAAATCAGCTAGGTCTGACCAATTATCTCAGTTTTAAACCTACCTTCAAAAGACTATTTCATGAATCCAAGCAACAGAAGGTATATGCTAGCCCAACTCTGTCATTCTTTGATGAGCTACCCTGCTTCAAAAAATCCCTGGTAACCACCTGGGAATCCGTTGTACGAGCTGTCAGCTCCTATAAACTCTAGACTCTCTAAGCTTTGATAAACCCTAAACCATAAGTGTCATGGAAAACTACAGTTCCCACACTGAAATTTCCAACCACGGTCTCTTCGGCTACCTAAAAAGGGTTTTGAGCCTTATTTTCTGCCCGGGCATCAGAATTCAGAGCAGTTAGAGCATGTGGCTAGCAAAAGCTAAGGGCCACCTTTTGTATAAAGATTCCAAAAATCAATTTTACCATCTTACCCTTCAAATATTTATTTGAGAGCTTTTGAGTGAATAAAACCCTGATTTTCCCCTCCTACCCTTAACGTAATTCGGTTTTGATTAATCCATTGCTACCAAAATGTCCGAGACTTTGAAAACAGGCAATAAGTTTGTGTGTTTCTAAGCATAGGAATTGAAAAAGCAAGGTAGCCAATAAAGAGGATAATTTTTCATGTAATTAATGCATTTGAGATTAATGAGGTCATCTTTTTTAGATTTTAGCTCATTAATGCTCATTAATGCATTCACATTAGCCCATTATACATTCACATTAAGAGCATTAAGTCCTCACCCTGAGATGAGAATCCCCCTTGTACACCCCATGTACCTTCTCTAAGATAAAATTCAAATATCCATGTTTATGCAATCTAGCCCTAGATTTGGCACATGCACTTATGG
>JAOXJP010128729.1:0-27637 GCA_025762735.1 Platanus orientalis | reverse complement strand
TTGTTGAAAATTAATTGTGTTTGGAAGAGGTGATACTCAAGTCGTGGTGGCCAACATATCAGGATCCGTTATTCTATATTCATTCTTAAGGTATGAACTTGTTCATCGCCTTCAACATTTTGAACTGTCATATAGCCAAGCCACTTAGTTGTTGAGTTCTAAAATAGAAAAAAATCATTATGAATTCCTCATCTTGTCACCTACTTTTATTTTCATATTCTATACAATTCATTTGCTCTTCAATGCAAGCAATGGAAACTAGAATATAAATCGTGGAAACAAATATTTTCATACTGAGATGTGATATGGACATGTTGGTCAAGAAGGTAAGAGAAATCCATACTTGCATGAAGGGTATGGAATGTATATTGCAAGAGTTGGCTGGAGGCAAAAAAGAGATGCCATCATTTGGAAGGGATGGAACTTACTCCAGTGGGGTAGTGTTGGGCACTCCTGAGGGCGTGGATACTTTAAAATCCAATATTTATAACTCAACTGAGCCTAAGTCAAGAGAATATGTTAGTTGTGTCCCTCAGGAAGACGTAACGAAAGAATCAACACCACACTCCCATTCAACAAAGCCTGTTGATATATTCGATTCTACGGTACATTCCATTAAATATGCTCTGCTAACCAATTAATATTCAAATGTATTGAAGTTTGTTAAAATTAGTTAGTTCTGGTAAATTTAATTGTCCTCCCTTACTCATTTTCTTCCTCAAAATGATTTTTTATGATAGCCGGGACGGACATTGCATGTCCCGATTGTCATCGAAGATCCAGGTGACACAGTAGGTAGCAATAACTTCGTGAGCATCTAGTGCTTAATTGTTGTAAGAGTTGTTAAAATGAGTCTAAGACTTGTATAGGAGTAGTGAAATAAGTTTGCATTTGATCATAATCGAATGAATTTTTAGAAGAGAATGTGCATTGGTTAGTATGAAATGTCCATGGTCTAATTTATTTCTTCGGTATATACAGTCATGGCTGTCATTGAATTAATGCATCATCACAATTCGGGGTTGTTGGTCTAAGTGACATTGTATTTTTGATATATTTACAGCCAGAACATGTTGAAATGTTGGCCTATGTGGAGGGGAAGGCATGAACGCATAGTATGATTGTTATTTGTGATTCATTTTTGTAGTTGTACTCATTTGGCTATGGTAATATGGTAGCTTTGTATGAAGAACATCAAAACCACATTGGCTTCAGAATCTAAGATGAGGTAGGAAATGGGCACGATAGAATAAGTTGTCAAGGTGTGTTGGTTGGCATCGTCCTTGTTAATATCTTTTACCTGAGCTGAGCTTCACATTCTTGTGTTTTTTAACTATTGATGTTCACTGTAGCGGGTACATAGAAGATTGTTGCCCATTCTAACCGAGAACATCCCTAAGTTTACAAAGGAAGAAGATGATGCCTATAAATAGGCTTTTGAGAAATTACCATCAAGCCACTTGAGGCAATAAACTTCCTTTATGTTAATAGTCTCGCTATACTAACAGTTTAAAATATGTTTGTTACTGTGTATTATAGTTACTTACAAATAAGATCCTAAATTTGTGTAGTGATATAATCGTGTCATTCCCAAGATCATGCGCAAGCGTTGGCGAGCTTAGGAGCATGAAACAAAACACTCAAGTTTTGTCGCTTGTAAATTACCTTGCCATATGTGTATTTATTTAGTGTTATGTACTATGTGGAACCCTTGATGTTTAAGCTCTATGCATTTCCAGGTTGTTAACTGTTATGTTGAGTTATTAATGTCTAAACAAATCGTCAGTTTGTCACGGATTGAGCGCCACTATATACCCACGTTCATTATGGTATGAAATTTTGTCATACTTTAAAACATGTAACATAAATAATTTTTTGTATTGAAAAATATTTTTTTTATGACTAAATGGGTGTAAAGGAAATTTGTGGATGAAAGCATGAACCTGGATCCATTAAGTGTTGCACATTCCATTCACCCAAGACTTGTTGGGTACAATATATATGACTACAAATTCGTAATATCCTTGACTAGAAAATAGTTATGTTTAAGTACACTAAACACAGTAAGTCCATAGCTATTCCATTCACCCAAGACTTGTTGGGTACAATATATATCACTGCAAATTGGTAATATCCTTGACTAGAAAATAGTTATGTTTAAGTACACTAAGCACACTAACTCCATAGCTATTACCTGCAAATTTGTGTCCCTGTATCTGACAACAAACAATGGTGGTTTGTGGTACTTGACCCTAAGTTGAAACATGTTTATGTGTTTAACTCTGTTAAAGACTACGCATCCTCAGACTCAACCATGGTGCCACTAGTATGTTTAACAAAACTATTAGTTCAGTTGTTTATACACCAAAGGAAGAAAGTAAAGGAACTATATTCAGTTTTAATAGTATGATATGATGCCTCTGTATGCAATTTTTCCAGATAGCTGGTTTAGATGTCATGCTTAGGTTCTTATCTAGACTACACCAATGGATTCAGAGCTGGTCAATGGAGGAAGTAATGGATACACCATAACAAGACATAAATGGCTGAGTATGCATTCCAATAATGGAATTACCTAACATTGCCTTAGTTTTAGGTTGTTGTTTATATTTCAAATTTGTTATTTGTGAAATGGTACCAATCCTTTTCTTCCCCGGTCTAATCTTATCCACATATTGTTTCCATACCAAGGTTTGACTGCGGCGTATTTATGATGGTGAACATGGCGGCATGGGATAGTCACTTTAAGGAACACTACTCATAGGTAAGCCACCCTGATTGCTAAAATTCCAATTGGTTAATGGAATTATTATACAGTTCCTTGATGAAGCTATTATTGTATGACTAGGCGGACATCACCAATGTAAGCAAAAGGATTGTCTGCGAACTTCTACAAGCCCATGGCTGCATTACTTCGAACCAAATTATTAAGTTCAGCACCGCAAAACCACATGTATATAACTCCATACCATATTTACGAGTTGTGCAACACAGGCCCCCACGTGCATAAGTTTGCACTATTTTAAGAGTTGTGCTCGACAATCCCACACGTGCGTCACTTTGTGTCATTTTTTGGAGTTGTGCACTAAGTGCACACACACACACATTACTTCTTACCTATTCTTTGAGTTGTGCATCATAAGCTCCCACATTTATAAATTTGTAAAAAAAAAATAGTATTTGCGCACCACATGCCTTAATGTGCATAACTTTGTTCCCTATTTAGGAATTGTGTTGTCCTACCCACAAGTGCAGAATTTTGTACTTCATTTAGGAGTTGGGCACCACATACGCACATGTACCCAATTTCAGACCTTATTTTGGAGTTGTAAACCGTAATCCCACTCGTGTATAACTTGATACTGCGCTTGGTTGTTGAGCTCCACAAGCCCAAACGTGCATACCTTCGGGCCGTTTAAATGGGTTGTGCACCACAAGCCCACACTTACACAACTTCATACCAAATTTAGGAGTTGTGCACCGAATTTGAGAGTTGTGTACTTGGCCACTACGTACCTCTAACCCACATTTACGTCTTTTTGTACCTTATTTTGGAATTGTGTACCACTAGTTCACTTGTGCGTAACTTTGTACCAGTTATAAGAGTTGTGCACCACAAGTCTACACATGCGAAACTTCATACCAGTTGTAAGGGTTGTGCAGCACATCCCCCACATGCAGAACATCATACCATTTATATGAGTTGTGCAACACAACATTCACATACACAACTTTATGGCATTTCAAGGAGTTGTGCTCCACAACCCACCATGTGCATAAGTTTGCACCATTTTTAAGAGTAGTGCACCACAATCCCACACGTGCATAACTTCAAGCCATTTTTAGCAATTATGTACTACAAGCACACAGGTGCATTACTTCATACCAAATTATTGAGTTCAGCAATGCAAGACCACATGTGTATTTATGAGTTGTGCAACACAAGCTCGCATGTGCGTAAGTTTGCACTATTTTAAGTGTTGTGCTCGACAATCCCACACGTGCCTAACTTCATGTCATTTATAGGAGTTGTGCACTAAGTGGGAAAACACATATTACTTCTTACCTATTCTTTGATTTGTGCATCACAAGCTCCCACATTTACAGCTTCGTACCATTTTTTTAGTATTTGTGCACCACATGCCCAAATGTGCATAACTTTGTTCCCTATTTAGGAGTTGTGCAGTCCAGTGCAGAATTTTATACTTTATTTAGGAGTTGGGCACCACATATGCACATGTGCCCAATGTCAGACCTTATCTTGGAGTTGTGGACCATAATCACACTCAAGTATAACTTGATACTATGCTTGGTTGTTGAGCTCCATAAGCCCAAACGTGCATACCTTTAGGCCATTTAAATGGGTTGTGCACCACAATCCCACACTTGCGTAACTTCGTACCTAATTTAGGAATTGTGCACCACAATCAACCACATACATAATTTGGCACCATTTTCAAGTGTTGTGCACCATACCACCGCACATGCGTAACTTCGTGCTTTTTTTCGGAGTTGTGCACTACAATCCCACACATGCATAACTTTGCACTGAATTTGAGAGTTGTGTACATGGCCCCTTCGTGTATAACATCATACCATTTTAAGATGTTGTGCACCTCTAACCCACATTTACGTATTTTTATACCTTATTTTAGAATTATGCACCACTAGTTCACATGTGCGTGACTTTGTACTAGTTATATGCGTTATACACCACAAGTTTACACATGCCTAACTTTGTACCGGTTGTAGGGGTTCTGTAGCACATCACCCATGTGCAGAACATTATACCATTTATAGGAGTTGTGCAACACAACCTTCACATGTGCAACTTTTTGGTGTCTCAAGGAGTTGTGCACCACAAGCCACCATGTGCATAAGTTTGCACCATTTTAAGAGTAGTGCACCACAATCCCACACGTGCATAACTTCAAGCCATTTTTAGCAATTATGCACTACAAGCCCATGGGTACAATATTTCGTACCAAATTATTGAGTTCAACACCGCGTGACCACATGTGTACAACTCCATACCATACTTACGAGTTGTGCAACATAAGTCCTCATGTGCGGAAGTTGACATTATTTTAAGAGTTGTGCTCGACAATTCCACATGTGCGTAACTTTGCGCCATTTCTAGGAGTTGTGCACTAAGTGCGCACGCACACATTACTTCTTATGTATTCTTTGAGTTGTGCATCACAAGCTCCCATGTTTATAACTTCATACCATTTTTTTAGTATTTGTGCAACACATGCCCAAATGTGCATAACTTTATTCTCTATTTAGGGGTTGTGCAATCCTACCCAGAAGTGTAGAATTTTATACTTTATTTAGGAGTTCGGCACCACATTTGCACATGTGCCCAATTTTTTACCTTAACTCGGAGTTGTGGACCATAATCCCACTCGTGTATAACTTGGTACTACGCGTGGTTGTTGAGCTCCACAAGCCCAAACGTGCATACCTTTGGGCCGTTTGAATGGGTTGTGCACCACAAGCCCACACTTGCACAACTTTATACCTAATTTAGGAGTTGTGAACCACAATCAACCACATGCATAATTGAGCACCATTTTCAAGACTTGTGCACCATACCACTGCACGTGTGTAACGTCATGCCATTTTGGGGAGTTGTGCACCGAATTTAAGAGTTCTATACGTGGCCCTATGTAAATAACTTCATAAAATTTTTAGATGTTGTGCACCTCTAACCCACATGTACGTATCTTTGTACCTTATTTTTGAATTGTTCACCACAAGTTAACATGTGTGTAACTTTGTAACAGTTATACGAGTTGTGCACCACAAGTCTACATGAACCAAACTTCGTACTAGTTGTAGGGGTTCTACAGCACATCCCCCATGTGCAGAACATCATACCATTTATAGGAGTTGTACAACACAACCTTCACATGTGCAACTTTGTGGCATTTAAAGGAGTTGTGCTCCACAAGCCACCATGTGTATAAGTTTGCACCATTTCCAAGAGTAGTGCATCACAATCCCACACATGCATAACTTCAAGCCATTTTTAGCAATTATGCACTACAAGCCCACGAGTACATTATTTCGTACCAAATTATTGAGTTTAGCACCGCATGACCACATGTGTACAACTCCATACCATATTTACGAGTTGTGCAACACAAGCCCCCATATGCGGTAGTTTGCACTATTTTAAGAGTTGTCCTTGACAATCCCACACGTGCACAAATTCGTGTCATTTTGTATCACTAAGTGCATACGCGCAAATTACTTCTTACCTATTCTTTGAGTTGTGCATCACAAGCTCCCACATTTATAAATTCATTAAAAAAATTAGCATTTGTGCACAACATGCCTTAATGTGCGTAACTTTGTTCCCTATTTATGAGTTGTGCTGTCCTACCCACAAGTGCGAAATTTTGTACTTTATTTAGGAGTTAGGCACCACATACGCACATGTGCCCAATTTCAGACATTATCTTGGAGTTATAGGCCATAATCCACTCGAGTATAACTTGATACTACACTTGGTTATTGAGCTTTACAAGCCTAAACATGTATACCTTCGGGCTGTTTGAGCGGGTGTACACCACAAGCCCACACTTGCACAACTTCGTACCTAATTTAGGAGTTGTTCACCACAATCAACCACACGCATAATTGAGCACCATTTTCAAGAGTTGTGCACCATGCCACCTGACGTGCGTAACTTCGTACTTTTAGGAGTTGTGCATTGAATTTAAGAGTTGTGTATTTGGCCCTACGTACCTCTAACCCACATTTACGTCTTTTTGTACCTTATTCTGGAATTGTGCACCACTAGTTCACGTGTGCGTAACTTTGTACCAGTTATAAGAGTTGTGCACCATAAGTCTACACGTGTGTCACTTCGTACCAGTTGTAGGGCTTGTGCAACACATCCCACACATGCAGAACATCGTACCATTTATAGGAGCTGTGCAACATAACCTTCACATACGCAACTTTGTGGCATTTTAAGGAGTTGTGCTCCACAAGCGTAATTTGGCACCATTTTCAAGTGTTGTGCACCATAACACTACACTTGCATAAATCGTGCCATTTTTCAGAGTTGTGCACTACAAACCGAGAGTTGTGTACTTTGCCCCTTCGTGTATAACATCATACCATTTTAAGATGTTGTGCACCTATAACCCACATTTATGTGTTTTTGTACCTTATTTTGGAATTGTGCACCACTAGTTCATGTGTGCGTAACTTTGTACTAGTTATACGAGTTATGCACCACTTCTACACGTGCCTAACATCGTACCAGTTGTAGGGTTCTATAGCACATCCCCCCATGTAAAACATCGTACCATTTATAGGAGTTGTGCAACACAACCTTCACATGCGCAACTTTGTGGCGTCTCAACGAGTTGAGCTCCACAAGCCACCATGTGCGTAAGTTTGCACCTTTTTTAAGAGTAGTGCACCACAATCCCACACGTGCATAACTTCAAGACATTTTTAGCAATTATGCACTACAAGCCCATGGGTACATTATTTCGTACCAAAGTATTGAGTTCAGCACCGCATGACCACATGTGTACAACTCCATACCATACTTACGAGTTGTGTAACACAAGTCCCCACGTGCGGAAGTTTGCACTCTTTTAAGAGTTATGCTCAACAATCCCACACGTGCGTAAGTTCGAGCCATTTTTAGGAGTTGCACACTAAGGGCGCACACACACATTACGTCTTACCTATTCTTTGTGATGTGCATCACAAGCTCCCACATTTATAACTTCGCACCATTATTTTTTAGTATTTATGCCCCACATGCCTAAATGTTTATCACTTTGTTCCGTATTTAGGAGTTGTGCTGTCTTACCCACAAGTGCAGAATTTTGTAGATTATTTAGGAGTTGGGCACCACATACGCACATATGCCCAATTTAAGACCTTATCTTGGAGTAATAAACCATAATCCTACTCATGTATAACTTGATACTACGCTTGGTTCTTGAGCTCCACAAGCCCAAACCTACATACCTTTGGCCCGTTTGAATGGGTTGCGCACCATAAGACCACACTTGCACAACTTCATACCTAATTTAGGAATTGTGCAACACAATTAATCACATGCGTAATTGTGCACCCTTTTCAACAGTTGTGCACCATACCACTGCACGTGCATAACTTCGTGCCACTTTTAGGACTTGTGCACCGAATTTGAGAGTTGTGTACTTGGCCCCTACGTATATAACTTCGTACCATTTTTAGATGTTGTGCACCTCTAACCCACATTTACTTATTTTTGTACCTTATTTTGGAATTGTGCATCACTAGTTAACATATGCGTAACTATGTACCAATTATACTGGTTGTGCACCACAAGTCTACACGTGCGTACCTTCATACCAGTTGTAGGGGTTGTGTAGCACATCCCCACTTGCAAAACATCGTACCATTTATAAGACTTGTGCAACACAACCTTCACATACACAACTCTGTGCCATTTCAAGGAGTCGTGCTCCACAAGCCACCATGTGCGTAGGTTTGCTCCATTTTTAAGAGTAGTGCACCACAATCCCACACGTGAATAACTTCAAGCCATTTTTAGCAATTATGCACTACAAACCCATGGTTGCATTACTATGAACCAAATTTTTGAGTTCAGCACCACAAGACCACATGTGTATAACTCCATACCATATTTACGAGTTGTGCAACACAAGCCCCCACGTGCGTAAGTTTGCATTATTTTAAGAGTGGTGCTCAACAATCCCACACGTGCGTAACTTCATGTCATTTTTTAGAGATGTGCACTAAGTGCGCACACGCATAATAATTCTTACCTATTCTTTGAGTTGTGCAACACAAGCTTCCACGTTTATAACTTCATACCATTTTTTTAGTATTTGTGCACCACTTGCCTTAATGTGCATAAATTTATTCCCTATTTATGAGTTGTGTTGTCCTACCCACAAGTGCGGAATTTTGTACTTTATTTAGGAGTTAGGCACGACATACGCACATGTGCCCAATTTCAGGCCTTATTATGGAGTTGTAGACCATAATCCCACTCATGTATAACTTGATACTACACTTAGTTGTTGAGCTCCACAAGCCCAAACATGCATACCTTCGGGCCGTTTGAGCAGTTGTGCACCACAAGCCCACACTTGCACAACTTCGTACCTAATTTAGGAGTTGTGCACCACAATCAACCACACGCGTAATTGAGCACCATTTTCAAGAGTTGTGCACCATACCACCGCACATCTGTAACTTCATGCCATTTTTAGGTGTTGTGTACCAAATTTGAGAGTTCTGTACTTGGCCCCTACGTACCTCTAACCCATATTTACTTCTTTTTCTACCCTATTTTGGAATTGTGCACCACTAGTTAACTTGTGCATAACTTTGTACTAGTTATATGAGTTGTGCACCATTGGTCTACACGTGTGTAACTTCGTACCAGTTGTAGGGGTTGTCCAGCACAACCCCCACATGCCGAACATCGTACCATTTATAGGAGTTGTGCAACACAACCTTCACATATGAAACTTTGTAGTGTTTGAAGGAGTTGTGCTCCACAAGCCACCATGTGCATAAGTTTGCACCATTTTTAAGAGTAGTGCACCACAATCCCACACATGCATAACATCAAGCCATTTTTAGCAATTATGCACTAGAAGCACACAAGTGCAATACTTCGTACCAAATTATTGAGTTCAGGAATGCAAGACCACACGGGTAAAACTACATACCATATTTACGAGTTGTGCAACACAAGCTCGCACGTGCGTAAGTTTGCGCTATTTTAAGAGTTGTGCTCACAATCCCACTCATGCATAACTTCGTGCCATTTTTACGAGTTGTGCACTAAGTGCACACACGCACATTACTTCTTACCCATTCTATGAGTTGTGCATCACAAGCTCCCATGTTTATCACTTCATACCATGTTTTTAGTATTTGTGAACCACATGCCCAAATGTGCATAACTTTGTTCCCTATTTAGGAGTTGTGTGACTACCCACAAGTGCAGAATTTTATAATTTATTTTGGCGTTGGGCACCATATATGCACATGTGCCCAATGTTAGACCTTATCTTGGAGTTGTTGACTAATCACACTCAAGTATAACTTGATACAACGCTTGGTTGTTGAGATCCATAAGCCCAAACGTGCATACCATCGGGTCGTTCAACTGTGTTGTGCACCACAAGCCCGCACTTGCACAACTTCATACCTAATTTAGGAGTTGTGCACCACAATAAACCACATGCATAATTTAGCACCATTTTCAAGTGTTGTGCACCATACCACCGCACATGCGTAACTTTGTGCCATTTTTTGAAGTTGTGCACTACAATCCCACACATGCATAACTTTGCACCAAATTTGAGAGTTGTGTACTTGGCCCCTTCGTATATAACATCATACCATTTTTAGATGTTGTGCACCTCTAACCCACATTTACATACTTTTGTACCTTATTTTGGAATTACACACCACTAGTTCACATGTGCATAACTTTGTACCAGTTATACTTATTGTGCACCACAAGTCTACACGTGCCTAACTTCGTAACAGTTGTAGGTGTTCTACAGCACATCCCCCACGTGCAGAACATCGTACCATTTATAAGAGTTGTGCAACACAACCTTTACATGCGCAACTTTGTGGCATTTCAAGGAGTTGTTCTCCACAAGCCACCATGTGCATAACTTTGCACCTTTTTTAAGAGTAGGGCACCACAATCCCACACATGCATAACTTCAAGCCGTTTTTAGCAATTATGCACTACAAGCCCATGGATGCGTTACTTCGAACCAAATAATTGAGTTCAACACCACAAGATCACATGTATATAACTCCATACCATATTTACAAGTTGTGCAACACAAGCCCCCACGTGCATAAGTTTGCACTATTTTAAGAGTTGTGCTCGACAATCCCATACATGCATAACTTCCTGTCATTTTTAGGAGTTGTGCACTAAGTGCGCACACGAACATTACTTCTTACCTATTCTTTGAGTTGTGCATCACAAGCTCCCATGTTTATAACTTCATGCCATTTTTTTAGTATTTGTGCACCACATGCCCAAATGTGCATAACTTTGTTCCCTATTTAGGAGTTGTGCAGTTCTACCTACAAGTGCAGAATGTTATAATTTATTTTGGAGTTGGGCTCCACTTACGCGCATGTGCCAAATTTCAAACCTTAACTTAGAGTTGTGGACCATAATCCCACTCATATAACTTGATACTACGCTTGGTTGTTGAGCTCCATAAGCCTAAAGGTGCATAAATTTGGGCTATTTGAATGTGTTGTACACCACAAGCCTACACTTGCACAACTTCTTATCTAATTTAGGAATTGTACACTACAATCAACCAAACGCATAATTGAGCACCATTTTCAAGTGTTGTACACTATACCACTGCATGTGCATAACTTTGTGCCATTTTTAGGAGTTATGCACCGAATTTGAGAGTTATGTACTTAGCCCCTATGTAAATATATTCATACCATTTTTAGATGTTGTGCACCTCTAACCCACATTAAGGTATTTTTGTACCTTATTTTGTAATTGTGCACCACTAGTTAACATGTGCATAACTTTGTACCAGTTATACGAGTCGTGCACCACAAGTCTACACATGCGTAACTACGTACCAGTTCTAGGGCTTGTGCAGCACATCCCCCTAGTGTAGAATATTGTACCATTTATAGAAGTTGTGAAATACAACCTTCACATATGCAACTTTGTGGCATTTCAAGGAGTTGTGCTCCACAAGCCACCATGTGCGTAAGTGTGCACCATTTTTAAGAGTAGTGCACCACAATCCCACACGTGCATAACGGCAAGCCATTTTTATCAATTATACACTACAATCCCACGGTAGCATTACTTCGTACCAAATTATTGAGTTCAGCAATGCACGACCACTTGTGTATAACTTCAAACCATATTTACGAGTTGTGCAACACAAGCCCCCACATGAATAAGTTTTCTCTATTTTAAGAGTTGTGCTCGACAATCACACGTGCATAACTTCGTGCCATTTTTAGGAGTTTTGCACCAAGTGCACACACACACATTACTTCTTACCTATTCTTTGAGTTGTGCATCACAAGATCCCACGTTTAAAACTTCATACCATTTTTTTAGTATTTGTGCACCATATGCCTAAATGTGTGTAACTTTGTTCCCTATTTAGGAGTTGTGATGTCCTATGCACAAATGCAAAATTTTGTACTTTATTTTGAAGTTGGGCACCACATACACACATGTTCCCAATTTCATACCTTATCTTGGAGTTGTAGATCATAATCCCACTCATGTATAACTTGAGCTCCACAAGCCCAAACGTGCATTCTTTCAGGCCGTTTGAATGGGTTGTGCACCACAAGCCCACACTTGCACAACTTCATACCTAATTTAGGAGTTGTGCACTACAATCAACCACACGCATAATTTTGCACCATTTCCAAGTGTTGTGCACCATACCACCGCACATGCATAAATTCGTGTCATTTTTAGGACTTGTGCACTACAATCCCACACTTGCATAACTTTGCACCAAATTTGAGAGTTGTGTACCATGAGCCCCTATGTGTATAACTTCATTCCATTTTAAGATGTGCACCTCTAACCCACATTTAAGATTTTTTGTACCTTATTCTAGAGCACCACTAGCCCACATGTGCGTAACTTTATACTAGTTATACGAGTTGTGCACCACAAGTCTACACATGTTTTAACTTCGTACTAGTTGTAGGGGTTCTGTAGCACATCCCCCACATGCAGAACATCATACCATTTATAGGAGTTGGGCAACACAACCTTCACATGGGCAACTTTGTGGCGTTTCAAGGAGTTGTGCTCCACAAGCCACCATGTGCGTATGTTTGCACCATTTTTAAGAGTTGTGCACCACAATCCTACACGTGCATAAATTCAAGCCATTTTTAGCAATTATGCACTACAAGCCCACGGGTACATTATTTCGTACCAAATTATTGAGTTCAGCACTAGATGACCACATGTGTAGAACTCCATACCAAATTTACGAGTTGTGCAATACAAGCCCCCACATGCAGAAGTTTGCACTATTTTAAGAGTTGTGCTCAACAATCCCACACATGCATAACTTTGTTCCATTTTTAGGAGTTGCGCACTAAGGGCACACACGAACATTACTTCTTACCTATTCCTTGAGTTGTGCATCACAAGCTCCTACGTTTATAACTTCGCACAATGTTTTTAGTATTTATGCACCGCATGCCTAAAATATGTGTAACTCTGTTCCCTATTTTGGAGTTGTGCTGTCCTACCCATAAGTGCAGAATTTTGTACTTTATTTAGGAGTTGGACACCACATACGCACATGTGCCCAATTTCATACCTTATCTTGGAATTGTAGACCATAATCCTACTCGTGTATAACTTGATACTATGCTTGGTTGTTGAGCTCCACAAGCCCAAACGTGCATACTTTCGGGCCACTAGAAAGTGTTGTGCACCACAAGCCCACACTTGCACAACTTCATACCTAATTTAGGAATTGTGCACCACAATTAACCACACCGGTAATTTAGCACCATTTTCAAAAGTTGTGCACCAAACCACTGCACATGCATAACTTTGTGCCATTTTTTAGGAGTTGTGCATAACTTACGGAATTTTGTACTTTATTTAGGAGTTGGGCACCACATACACACGTGTGCCCAATTTCAGACCTTAACTTAGAGTTGTGAACCATAATCCCACTCGTGTAGAACTTGATACTACGCTTGGTTGTTGAGCTCCACAAGCCCAAATGTGCATAACTGCACTCCGTTTGAATGGGTTGTGCCCCATAAGCCCACCGTTGCACAACTTCGTACCTAATTTAGGAATTTTGCACCATAATCAACCACATGCGTAATTGTGAACCATTTTCAACAGTTGTGCACCATGCCACTGCACATGCGTAACTCCGTGCCATTTTAAGGATTTGTGCTCCACAAGCCACCATGTGCGTAAGTTTGCTCCATTTTTAAGTGTAGTGCACCACAATCCCTGACGCGCATAACTTCAAGCCATTTTTAGCAATTATGCACTACAAGCCCACTGCTGCATTACTTCGAACCAAATTATTGAGTTCTGCACCACAAGACCACATGTGTATAACTCCATACCAAATTTACGAGTTGTGCAACATAAGCCCCACGTGCATAAGTTTGCATGATTTTAAGAGTTGTGCTTGACAATCCCACACATGTGTAACTTCGTGTCATTTTTAGGAGTTGTGCACTAAGTGCGCACACACACATTACTTCTTACCTATTCTTTGAGTTGTGCATCACAAGCTCCTACATTTATAACTTCATACCATTTTTAAGTATTTGTGCACCACATGCCTAAATGTGCATAACTTTGTTCCCTATTTAGAAGTTGTGCAGTCCTACCTAGAAGTGCAGAATTTTGTACTTCATTTAGGAGTTGGGCACCACATATGCACATATGCCCAATTTCGGACCTTATCCTAGAGTTGTGAACCATAATCCCACAAATGTGTAACTTGATACTACGCTTCGTTGTTGAGCTTCACAAGCCCAAACGTGTATACCTTGGGGCCGTTTGAATGGGTTGTGCACCACAAGCCCACACTTGTACAACTTCGTATCTAATTTAGGAGTTGTGCACCATAATCAACCACATGCGTAATTTGGCACCATTTTCAAGAGTTGTGCACCATACCACCACACGTGCTTAACTTCGTGCCATTTTTAGGAGTTGTGTACTACAATCCCACACATGCATAACTTTGCACCGAATTTGAGAGTTGTGTACCATAGGCCCCCACGTGTATAACTTCATTCCATTTTAATATGTTGTGCACCTCTTACCCATATTTACGTATTTTTGTACCTTATTTTGGAATTGTGTACCACAAGCCCACATGTCCGTAACTTTATACCAGTTATACGAGTTGTGCACCACAAGTCTAGTCGTGCATAACTTCATGCTAGTTGTAGGGGTTCTGTAGCACATTCCCCTCGTGCAAAACATCCTACCATTTATAGGAGTTATGCAATTCAACCTTCACTTGCACAACTTTGTAGCATTTCGGAGTCGTGCTCCACAAGCCACCATGTGCGTAAATTTGCACCATTGTTAAGAGTTGTGCACCACAATCCCACACGTGCATAACTTTAAGCCATTTTTAGCAAATATGCACTATAAGCCCACGAGTACATTATGTCGTACCAAATTATTAAGTTAAGAACTGCAGGATCACATGTGTATAACTCCATACCATATTGACGACTTGTGCAACACAAGGCCCCACGTGTGGAAGTTTACAATATTTTAATAGTTGTGCTCGACAATCCCACACGTGCGTAACTTTGTGCCATCTTTTGGAGTTGTGCATTATGTGTGCACATGCACATTACTTCTTACCTATTGTTTAAGTTGTGTATCACCAGCTCCCATGTTTATAACGTCGTAAAAAATTTTATTGTATTTGTGCACCACATGCCTAAATGTGCATAACTTTGATCCCTATTTAGGAGCTGTGCAGTCCTGCCCGCAGGTGCAGAATTTTGTACTTTATTTAGGAGTTGGGCACCACATGCGCACATGTGCCCAATTTTAGACCTTATCTTTGTGTTGTGGACCATAATCCCACTCATGTATAACTTGATACTACGCTTGGTTATTGTGCCCCACAAGCCCAAACCTGCATACCTTCAGGCTGTTTGAATGGGTTGTGCACCACAAGCCCACAATTGCACAACTTTGTACCTAATTTAGGAGTTATGCACCACAACCAACCACACGTGTAATTGGGCACCATTTTCAAGAGTTGTGTACCATACCACCGCACGTGCATAACTTCATGTCATTTTTAGGAGTTGCGCACTATAATCCCACACATGTATAACTTTGCGCCGAATTTGGGAGTTGTGTACCATTAGGCCTCTACGTGTATAACTTCATACCATTTTAAAATGTTGTGCACCTGTAACCCACATTTACATATTTTTTTACCTTATTTTGGAATTAAGCACCACTAGCCCTCATTTGCGTAACTTTGTACCAATTATACGAGTTGTGCACCACGAGTCTACATGTGCGTAACTTCGTACTAGTTGTAGGGGTTCGGTAGCACATCCCCCACGTGCAGAACATCATACCATTTATAGGAGTTGTGCAACACAACCTTCACATGGGCATGTTTGTGGCATTTCAAGGAGTTGTGCTCCACAAGCCATCATGTGCATAAGTTTGCACCATTTTTAAGAGTAGTGCACCACAATCCCACAAGTGCATAACTTTAAGCCATTTTTAGCAATTATGCACTATAAGCCCACGGGTACATTACTTGTTTTTTGGATAAAGAAACTTTATATTAAACCAAAAGAGAATTACAGCCGTGTATGTATACAATGGTTTAACTCCTTGTAAATATTATCTCTAAGTTGTGGTGGAAAGTCGGTTCATGTGGAGTTCCCCATTGGCATTGACCAAATCGGATAGAAAATCTGCAGCTTGATTGGGTTTCCTCCATGTGTGGTGAACTTCATAAGTTTCTAGAGATGCTAATAGACTTCGGATCTTAGATACAATGCATCGCACCTTCCACGGGCGTTCAGTCTTTTGGTTCAAAATATCAACAGCATTCTGTGAATCCATTGTGACCACCTATTTGTTATATCTCTTGGATAATGCGAGTGCCACTCCTTGATGTAAGGTATGTAGTTCAAGCCATTACACATTATTTTTGCGGCGGGTGCCTTCATAAGCAACTATGGGTTTTCCCTCATTGTCCCTTAGCAATCCTCCATATCACGCACGGGATGAATTAAGAGAGCCATCACATGATAGTGCCCAGCTAACACAAGGAGGATTTTTCCATGCAACAGTTTTTGATTCCTTCTCAGATGTCTGGATCTGAACAAACCATTGTTGACAAATGTGTGTATATTTACTGATATCACTGTTGTCCTCCATATGCTGAATCCGTCCTTGGACACCTGCAACTATATTATTTACAATAAAAGCTTTGGTTAGATTTTTCCTTGTAAATATGCGTTAGATTTTTCCATCACATAATAGTGCCCAGCTAACACAAGAGATGGTATATGCATGCATTAAGTGTCAGCTTTCTAATTAACGCATATACAGATTTTCCAGCAAAGGTTTTCCTGATCCATAGGCATTCAACATCTAACGCCCATGCTCTTTTCCTTCGGGGAGAGTTTATGGAGTAGCTCTATCCATATGGACTTTGTGAAAACTGCATTGAAAGAATAAATGCCCCAGGGTTTCCCTATCATTCCAACAGAAACTACATTGGGATGTTCTTCGGATCTTCATCTTGCAAAGTCGGTTTTGTGTTGGGAGTCGACATGACATTGCCCTCCAAGTGATGAAACTGTGTCTTGGGATATTGTTAGAAAACCATATTGCATCATGCCAATCCACATTATTTCCTGGCTCTCTTATCACCTTCCAAACTGATTTTGTAGAGAATTTTCCATTGGATGAGCCAGTCCACACTATTGTATCAATCTCATTATCTTGAAGTTTGTCTATGCTTTCCAGCCCGTCCCATGCTTCCATCAATAGGTATGAATTAGCTGGTCCTGGATTCCACTCTCCATCCCTTAGTAATGCGCTACCAGGCTCAACCTATCCATGCCTGCATCATACCGAATTCATTCTCCAAATCTTTTAATTAGAACACATTCCGGATGCCACCTGTCGAGCCACAACTTTGTATTATGCCCACTGCCTATTAGGATGATGATATTCTTCTCCGCTAACTCTCTTAGTTTTAACATCTTTTTCCAGACCAAAGAGCAATCTGTAGGCACTTTGACAGTCCATAAAGAATCATTTTTCAAGTAGCGCATATGAATCCACTTCACCCATAGGCTCTCCTTTCCTGCAGCTATCCACCAAATTTGTTTTATAATCCCTGCATTATTTATCCCCTTTACACAACGAATGTTTAGTCCACCCTCCTCATATGGTTTACAGACCGCTTCCCAACTCATTACATGTTATTTATGAGAAAGATCAAGCTCGGCCCAGAGAAATTTGCTAAAAATAGTTTCAATTTCCTTTATGACTTTCCTAGGCAGCCCAAAAATGCTGGACCAATACACATAGCTTCCCTGCAATACTGATTTAATAAGCACAAGGTGTTCAGCAAATGACAATGGTCTGTTTTTCCATCCCTTAAGCCTCTTTTTGATTTTGTCTATAATTGAAGAACAGTTTGCATATGTCAATTTTCCTGCAATCAAATATCACATTGGCAGCTGTCCTCTCGCAAACCCAGTGATAGGTTCCAACATCTCCTCCACTTGTCTTGTAATTCCTACAAATATTTGCGTAGATTTGTCCCTGTTTGATGGTTGCACATGATTGAGCATCTACCTTCGAAAATATCATGAGATTGCCTGCAAAAATTAAATGTGAGAGATTAATGTTTTTACATTTATGAATAAGAGAGATTTTACCGGCGGCCACTTCTTTCTCTAGAAGAGAGGATAGAATCTCCATAGCAAGGCAGAATAAATATGGAGAAATAGGATCGCCCTGTCTCAAACCCCGGGTGCTCTGGAAAAACCCTGTTGGACTACCATTAATCATAATGGAAAATTCCTGACTAGATATGCACTCCATAATCCAACTGATGAACTTATGAGGAAAGTTCATTTTCTTCAGTACAGTCTCCATAAAGACAGCGAGTCATAAGCCTTCCTTAAATCAATCTTGAACACTGTAGCAGGTGTATGGCTCTTTCTCTCAAAGCTTCTCACAACTTCATGACATAGTAAAATATTCTCCATGATGGACCTTCCCCTTATGAAGGCTGTCTGGTTCTTCTGTACTAATGTATCCATTACTCGTTTCTGTTTGCAAGAATTTTAGTGATAAACTTGTAAATCAGATTACAAAGAGCTATTGACCTATAATCTCCAAATGATGAAGCCTCCATTTTCTTGGGAATCAAAGAAATGAATGTAAAATTCATCTCCCTCAATAATCTTCCCTTCAAGAAGCAATGTTTCATCGCACTAATCACATCACTCCCAACAATATCCCAAGATGCTTTGAAAAAGCTAAGAGTGAAACCATCCGGGCCAGGTGCTTTACCTTCTGTGCCACTCCAAATCACCTCCTTGATTTGATTATCAGTTATTTCAGCCGTCAACATACATCGTTGGTCCTCATTCAATGTAGAATCCGGTCTCCAGTTATCATTGGTCATAATCCCCCTATTCTGTGGACCTAATATGTTTCTGAAATAATCAATAACTTCCTCCCTTATGTCCTCCTCCTTTCTTATAATATTCCCATCTTGCTTTTCAATCTGAAAAATGTGGTTTTTGTTTGTTCTAGCCTTCAAAGCCCTATGGAAATCTGCATTGTTATTATCCCCAAGCTCCAACCACTTAACCCTGGACTTCTGCTTGAGCATGCTTTCTTCCACCTTCAAAATCTTCATGTATTCATAAGTAAGATCCTTTTCACGATTTGCTTAAATATCATCATCAACTAAGCTTCTTCGAGCCTCTTGCAGTTTGTATAATTCCTCTCTCACCCTTTCCACTTGTTGGTTTACCCGCCCAAATTCATTCTTGTTCCACCTCTTCAGTTTGGCTTTCACAGATTTAAGTTTTTCAGAAACCCGAAACATCGGGTCTCCTTCAATTATTATGTTCCATCCTTCTCGTACCACATCTAGAAAGTCTTTGTGTTGGATCCATATATCAAAGAATTTGAATGGCTTAGGATATCCTTGTAGTTCAATTCCCACTCTAGTAAAACTGGGAGAATGATCTGAGACTCCTAATAGTAGGAAGTTTGTGTTTGATGTAAGAAATCGATTAAGCCATTCTCCATTAACCAAAACCCGATCTAGCTTGCATTCTATCTTTCCAGTTCCAACTTGTTTGTTCCACCATGTATACTTGATCCCCCACCATTTCAGATCTTGCAATTATGCCTCCCATAGACAATTATTAAATTCCAACATTGAGCTTGGTGATGGTGGTTCTCTCCCAAGTTCTCATGATTGTATCTGACACAATTAAAATCCCCACAAACAATCCACGGTTCATCTATTCTCTGTTGTTCTAGCTCGGTCCAGAGATTCTATCTTTCCTCTTGCCCATTCAATGCATATATTGCTGAGCATATAAAGCTGTCACCACTTCTTTTGCGCAAAATTTTACAAGTGATGCATTGATGTGATTATTGAATGACCTACACAGTCATTATCTCCTCCTTATACAGTACACAAATTCTACCATTATCATGAAACTCATAGTTATCAATTAATGTCCAGCCTACAAAAAAAGTCCTCATTGCCTCATTCTTATTTGGTAGTTTGATATCTGTTTCAGTAATAATGCATAGACTCACCTCATGTGTTCTCATCATTCGTACTACTTCCTTCTGCCTTTGTCGAGGTACTCATACCTCTTATGTTCCAGCATAGTATATTTGTCATGGATCACGAGCTTGGCTTTGTCGTTGACTCCTAGTTGTCCTTTGTTTTGTTGCTACTTTCTCTTGTATCACCACCCCTTTGTTGCTTCGAGACAATTTTTGAACAGGTATTCTTTGAGCTGCCATTTTGATTGATTGTACTCTGTGCATTTGTTGGAACTCTTTGATACTCTTTACAAGACTAGAAGGACTGGTCCAACCTTCATCTGTCAGTTTGCCATTGCCTTTGTCTAGGATCGTATTGATTTCTTGCATGTCATTTTCATCATCAGTTTGCTCCTCTGTTCTTCCTTCACTACCACCTGTCTCAGCAGCCATCATAACATCTCTCCCTTCTAACTCCTCTAGATCTTCTAATCCCTCTAAGACATCAAATTTATTTTTGTCTTCAAAGCTGTGTTCCACTGTTTTATCCATTGGTTTGATTGCCTTCCCCCCTGAACCGGTATCAGTATTTTTAGCAGCCTCTATGATGATAGCTTCTTTGGGTTGTTTAGGTCTCCAGATTTGTTTCACTTTTGTAGTTTTAGCACATTGGGATGTGGTGTGTCCAAAGCAACAGCAAGTTTCACACCATTGTGGTTTCCAGTCGTATATCATCTGTTGGACCACCCTTCTGCCATCCTCCATCTCAATGTTTACATGATCTCTAAGTTTGTTCTTGGCTTCAACTTCAACACAAATCCTAGCATAGGACAATCTCTCTTTCAATCGTGTAAATTTATCTGTGAACAAAGGTTTGCCCACATCACTCCCAATGATACTAAGTGTGTCTGTAGACCACAGATGGAATGGAAGATTCGGCAATGAAATCCACACCGGGATTGCTTTCACCGGGATTGTTTTTCCATCTCCATGTCCGGGTTCCAATTTGCCACACACCACCCTCTAGCATATATTGTTTGTCTTCTCTGCAACTAAATCTGAACACAAACAGCCGTCGCTCAATCAGTGTAACGTCCACGCTTACCTTTAGCTTCCAAAGCTTTGTGGTATATTCCTTGACAAAAGCATAACTCAGTCGTCTTCCCAAAAAACACCCGATGAGCGTATTCTTCCATTTCTCAATCTCCTTTTCCATTACATTTTTGCCACATTTAACCACGATCTCTTCATCATTAACTTGTAGCTCGACGTAGTGTAGGTTCTCCCCTTCCATATAGGTAGTCATCCCACCAAATAGAGCCCACCACGTCTTCTCCTGGCCTTCGGTCCCTTTTCCTCCATTAACGCTCGCATCACCAGATTTGTCTTCATTACTGGATTGTGCATTACCCTCCACGTATGGTTGTGCTTTGCCCCCAGTTGTTTCGATCTTAGTGCCCTTGTTTCCTTCCAACAACCCTTCTGAGTGGACTTGATACATAGCCGTCATCGTGATTGCATTTTCAATCCTCTGTAGTTGATCCGAGTTGTGCAGCATCTCCTTCAGTGCTCGAATCTCCTCCACTTTCGTAAATCTGCTCTTCAGCATCTTTAACAGACCTGATAACAATGGGTTCAGATCCACACAATTGTCCGATGATGGATCTGAATCTGAATCACCATCATGATTTGCACTGTCATGACTTCCTTTCGTCTGTTCCTTGTCGACTTTTTTCTCAGATTCACATCATCCTGATTATTGCCATGCAACGTAGGTAGCGCCGCCACACCATTACTGATGCCCTCTGTTGCCCTAATATTTTGATTTTTTTCATTCACCCCATTGAGTTGCCCTACTCCACCCCGCACTTCTTCCTACAATACCGCGACATCCTTACGTCCTTCGTGCAGCGTAACCCATGCCTCCTCCATATTTCTTCCCGTAACTTTCATCCCTAGATGCGTCCCACTAGTAGCCAATGTTTGTCCGCGCTTTCCATGACTTCCTTCTCCACCAAGGATCGGTCCTCGTGGTACAGTATCAGCCTCCGGCATGCCGCCGGAGGCTATCATTGTCTGTCTCAAACCAGCAATCCTTTAGGTTTTCTAAATCCCCAAAGCCTCCCCAGAGAGTTTCACTAACGTGTAGTTTCGGGTACATTACTTCGTACCAAATTATTGAATTCAGCACCGCAAGACCACATGTGTATAACTCCATACCATATTGATGAGTTTTGCAACACAAGCCCCCACATGTGGAAGTTTGCACTATTTTAAGAGTTGTGCTCAACAATCACACACGTGCATAACTTTGTGCCATTTTTAGGAGTTGTGCACTAAGTGTCCACACGTACATTACTTCTCACATAGTCTATAAGTTGTGCATCACAAGTTTCCACGTTTATAATTTCGTACCTTTTTTTAGTATTTGTGCACAACATGCCCAAATGGGCGTAACTTTGTTCCCTATTTACGAGTTGTGCAGTCTTACCCACAAATGTGGAATTTTGAACTTTATTTAGGAGTTGGCACCACATAAGCACATGTGCCCAATTTCAAACCTTATATTTACGTTGTGGACCATAATCCTACTCGTGTATAACATGATACTACGCTTGGTTGTTGTGCTCCACAAACCCAAACTTGCGTACCTTCGGGCCGTTTGAATAGGTTGTGCATCACAAACCCACACTTGCACAACTTTGTACCTAATTTAGGAATTGGGCACCAAAATCACCTACACAAATAATTTGACACCATTTTCAAGAGTTGTGCACTATACCACCGCACGTGCATACCTTTTTGCCATTTTTAGGAATTGTGCACTACAATCTCACACATGCATAACTTTGCACCAAATTCAAGAATTGGGTTCCATTGGGCCCAACGTGTATAACTTCATACCATTTTATGATATTATGCACCTCTGACTCACATTTACATATTTTTGTACCATATTTTAGAATTGAGCACTATTATCCCACATGTGCGTAACTTTGTACTAGTTATACGAGTTGTGTACCACAAATCTCATGCGTAACTTTGTACCAGTTGTAGGGCTACTGCAGCACATCCCCCACATGCAGAACATCGTACCATTTATAGGAGTTGTGCAACACAACCTTACCATGCACAACTTTGTGACATTTCAAGGAGTTGTGCTCCACAAGCCACCATGTGCGTAAGTTTGCTCCATTTTTAGGTGTAGTGCACCACAACCCCACACGTGCATAACTTCAAGGAATTTTTAGCAATTATGCACTATAGCCCACGAGTACATTACTTCGCACCAAATTATTTAGTTCAGCACCACAAGATCACATGTGTATAACTCCATACCATATTGACGAGTTGTGCAACACAAGCCCCAATGTGAAAAAAGTTTGCACTATTTTCGGAGTTGGGCTCGACAATCCCACCCATGCTAAACTTCGGGCCATTTTTAGGAGTTGTGCACTAAGTGCGCACATGCACATTACTTCTTAACTATTCTTTGAGTTGTGCATCACAAGCTCCCACGTTTATAACTTCGTACCATTTTTTTAGTATTTGTGCACCACATGCCCAAATGTACGTAACTATGTTCCCTATTTAGGAGTTATGCAGTCCAACCCACAAGTGCAGAATTTTTTCTTTATTTAGGAGTTGAGCACCACATACACACATGTGCCCAATTTCAAACCTTATCTTGGAGTTGTGGACCATAATCCCACGCGTGTATAACTTGATACTACGCTTGGTTGCTGAGCTCCATAAGCCCAAATGTGCATACCTTCGGGTCGTTTGAATGGCTTGTGCACCGTAAGCCCACACTTCCACAACTTTGTACCCAATTTAGGAGTTGTGTACCATAATCATCCAGAAGAGTAATTTGGCACCATTTTCAAGAGTTGTGCACCATACCATCTCACGTGCGTGACTTCGTTCCATTTTTAGGAGTTGTGCACTACAATCCCACACATGCATAACTTTGCACCGAATTTGAAAGTCTTGTACCATAGGCCCCTACGTGTATAATTTCATACCATTTTAAGCTGTTGTGCACCTCTAACCCACATTTACGTATTTTCTACCTTATTTTGGAATTGAGCACCACTAGCCCACGTGTGCATACCTTTGTACCAGTTATACGAGTTGTGCACCACAAGTGAACTCGTCCGTAACTTCGTAATAGTTGTAGGGGTTCTGTAGCACATTCCACACGTGCAGAACATTGTACCATTTATAGGAGTTGTGCAACACAGCCATCACATGCGCAACTTTGTGGAGTTTCAAGGAGTTGGGCTCCACAAGCCACCATGTGCGTAAGTATGCACCATTTTTAAGAGTTGTGCACCATAATCCTACACGTGCATAACTTGAAACCATTTTTAGCAATTATACACTATAAGCCCATGGGTACATTACTTCGTACCAAATTATTGAGTGCAGCACTGCAAGACCACATGTGTATAACTCCATACCATATTGACGAGTTGTGCAACACAAGCTCCTACATGCGGAAGTTTGCACTATTTTAAGAGTTGTGTTCGACAATCCCACACATGCGTAACTTCGTGCCATTTATAGGAGTTGTGCACTAAGTGCGCACACGCACAGTACTTCTTACCTATTCGATGAGTTGTGCATCACAAGCTCCCACGTTTATTACTTTGTACCATTTTTCTAGTATTTGTGTACCACATGCCTAAATGTGCGTAACTTTGTTCCATATTTAGGAGTTGTGTAGGGTACCCACAAGTACATAATTTTGTACTTTATTTAGGAGTTGGGCACCACATAAGCACATGTGCCCAATTTCAGACCTTATTTTTGTGTTGTGGACCATAATCCCACTCTTGTATAACTTGATAATAGGCTTGGTTGTTGTGCTCCATAAGCCCAAACGTGCATACCTTCGGGCGGTTTGAATGGGTTATGCATCACAAGCCCACACTTGCACAACTTCGTACCTAATTTAAGAGTTGTGCACCACAAACAACCACACGGGTAATTTGGCACCATTTTCAAGAGTTATGCACCATACCACCGCATGTGCGTAACTTCATGTCATTTTTAAGAGCTGTGCACTACAATCTCATACATGAATAACTTTGCACCGAATTTAAGAGTTGTGTACTATAGCCCCTACGTGTATAACATCATACCATTTTAAGATGTTGTGCACCTCTAACCCACATTTACGTATTTTTGTACCTTATTTTGGAATTGATCACCATTAGCCCACATGTGCGTAACTTTGTACTAGTTATACGAGTTGTGCATCACAAGTCTACTCATGCATAACTTCGTACCAGTTATTGAGCATTGTACAGCACATCCACCATGTGCAGAACATCTTACCATTTATAGGAGTTGTGCAACATAACCTTCACATGTGCAACTTTGTGGCATTTCATGGAGTTGTGCTCCACAAGCCACCATGTGTGTAAGTTTGCACCATTTTTAAGAGTTGTGCACCACAATCCCACACGTGCATAACTTCAAGCCATTTTTAGCACTTAGGCACTATAAGCCCATGGGTACATTACTTCGTACCAAATTATTGAGTTCAACACCACAAGACCAAATGTGTATCACTCCATACCATATTGACGAGTTGTGCAACTCAAGCCCCCACATGCAGAAGTTTGCACAATTTTAAGAGTTGTGGTCGACAATTCCACACGTTCATAACTTTGTGCCATTTTTATGAGTTGTGCACTAAGTGCGCACATGCACATTGCTTCTTACCTATTCCATGAGTTGTGCATCACAAGCTCCCACATTTAAAACTTCATACCATTTTTTAGTATTTGTGCACCACATGCATAAATGTGCGTAACTTTTTTCCTCATTTAGGAGTTATGCAGTCCTACCCACAAGTGCAGAATTTTGTACTTTATTTAGGAGTTGGGCACTACATAAGCACATGTGCCTTGTAACACCCCAAAATCTCATCACTGGATAAGACTTTGGAGTGTTAATCTCTTTACACTCTTCTTCATTTTTCCCTTACTCAAGACCTTTTTGCAGCGGAATATTATAAAGGTTCCCAAATTATTATTGTTATTATTATTATTTTACATTTACTTAACTCATTCATTGTCATTCATACTTATAATTTAAACCAACTTCTAATTCATACTTGTAGCAAAATCTAATTTTTAAATCATTAACATCATAGTGGAAGGAAACTAACCATTTAAAACAAAATGTTTTCAATTAACTTCTCATAATCAAGTCTAATATCAAACTCTCATAAACAAATAAATCCCGTAACATGAGTCCATAAACATAACCTAAAATAAAAAGTCTGAACATATAACTGAAAAAAAATAACATAAAATGAGTCATCTAGTCCATCTTCTCTTTATATTATGTGATGTCTCATAGGGCTCCATGGGCTCACCTGGTAACAATATGTATAAAGAGCTAATTTTAAAAAAACAACATTATGGATGGGTGAGTCCATAGCTCGCAGGTAATAACATAAAGGCTACAACAGAATATAAATCAAGACTTAGCATGAATATTTTCAAAATAAACTTTACATATTTTACTAAAAACAAAACTGAACTGAGATTTTTATAACATGCTAAAAACTCTATATGCAAATTTCCATTTTCTTATGTTATAACTTTTATAATCAAAATTTATCTTATTCATCTGCATTCTTATCTTATGCTCTTACTTATACAAACAGAAACTTTATACTTATAGTTATCACACAATTTATCATTCTTATACTAATTTTACCTATGAAGCTTCTAAAGTTCAAACACTTCTTTTATCTATAATCCTCATAAGATCTTCAAACCACTAATTTTCATTTGTTCTTAACCATCTAATGGTCCCTTAACACAATCATCTAACCCATCTCATATTCCACTTATCTACAATCTTCAATGTACTTCTTAAAACATATACTTCTACATTTTAAAGACTTCCAGCACATAGTGGTTATCTCACATACAAAACATATGAGTAGGTCTCTGTCTCAGATACAAAACCTCTAAGTGGGTCTCTGAATGGTTCTCACATACAAAACCTGTGAGTAGGTCTCTGTCTCAGATACAAAACCTCTGATGAGGTCTCTGAATGGTTCTCACATACTAAACCTGTGAGTAGGTCTCTATCTCAAATACAAAATCTCTGATGGGGTCTCTATCTCAAATACAAAACCTCTGAGGGGGTCTATATCCCAGATACAAAACCTCTGAGGGGGTCTCTAAATATATAACCACTATAGTGTTCATCTCTAAATACTACTCTCTCTGAAACACATAATCCACAGAGAATCTC
>JAOXJP010128718.1:0-13653 GCA_025762735.1 Platanus orientalis | reverse complement strand
TGTAAACTGAGATGACAATGAAAGAAAGAACATATGAAGTTATCAATCTCATTTTTAAAACTTTACTCTAGTCTTTTATATCAGACATTCTTCTTATTCATCTTTAATTCATAATCTTAGTCTTCTTTCATTATGGGTTCAATACATGTTAATTACAATATGATCTTTGTGTACTTCTTTCACTTTACTTATTGACATATAATTCTAATTTACTTGTTTGGTTCAATCACTCTATTTTTAACTTATACTCTTCATCACATGAATTCTTGTCTTTATTTCTTTTTTTTACTTTTATATACATTACTTTAGCTTTACCTTTCATTTCATTTCTTTTCTTGTATGAATAAGTTCTCATCCCTTTTTTTTTTCATTTTCTTTCACACTCATTTTTTACTAACTTGTACATTGTCATTCTTTACTTCTCTTGTACATCGCTTAGCCCCCAATGGCAGGATCTTTTCGTTGATTAACTCTCAATGATAGGATTTTACCATTCTTTGTCATTGATTAACTCTCAATGATAGGATCTTATCATTCTTTGTCATTGATTAACATCCATTGATAAGGTCTTTTCATTTTGTCATTGATTAATTCCCAATTATAGGATTTTACCATTTTTTATCATTGATTAACTCCCAATGATAGGATCTTACCATTCTTTGTCATTGATTAGCTCTCAATAATAGGATCTTATTATTCTCTATCATTGATTATCTCCCAATGACAGGAAACAATTGGGCAATTAGCCAAAGAATTTGTAGGCTTCAACCATACAATGGAAATATTGTGGATATCAAGGATGGATCATAATTAGAATAAAGTAGATCTACAATTAGACATTAGGATTCAATAAAGATGTGATGATTTAATTCCAATTTCTCACAAACAATCCAATTCTCCATTAAGGATAGCTTAAAACATAGATCTAAGTATTACAGAAGAAAATTTGTTCATACTTTCCATAAAAACATTACAAACTTAAGAAAACTCTTAGATCAAGGCCATAAATCAGCCAATTTATTCATATAAATTAATCAATGATTTAAGATCAAGTGGAAGGAAGGGACATCTCAATTACTCTTTGGATCCTTATTTACTTCTTGAGAACATGATAGATCAAGAACATAAGGCATCAAATCATTCATAGGAACCAATCAATCAATGAACAATTAAGAATCAAGTGGATATTCTAGGATCCTAAGAGATGAATTCAAATACTTGATGCATATTCTCTTACTCCTTAAGAAGACTTAAATCAAAAGCATAAGCCTCAAATTCATTTATAAAAATTAAATCACAATTAACCATGAAGGATCAAGAAGATCAATCACAAATAAACAATGAAGGATCAAAGAGCATTTCTGGAATCCTAATGAAGGGAAATTCTAAATACTCTTTGTATAATTACTTACAACAATGGTTTTTCTTCACAATTCTCACTCTTCTCCTTGGAAGGCTTCTTTAAAACTTCAATTCCTTCTTTCTTTGCAAAAATGATAAAAATCTACCATTAGAACATTAAGATCTTATAAATTTTAGAGGAATTTAGTACACTCTTCCATGATGAGTTCATCTTACTAAATTAAGGTTCTTCGTCCTCTTTTCTTTCTAAATTCTTCTTTATTTTCTCTTTTTTCCTTTCTTTTGTTTTAAATTCAAATGAGGTGTAATTTCGACATACATTTCATCATCTAAGGTTTTTGTATGGCTCTAGAGTCTTCCACTTGTGTTAGGCATGCTTAGGAGTGGAGAAGTTGCCAAAAAACATAAAAAAATTACGATTTCATCACTTTCCCCTTGAATGATCAATCATTAATCGTGATTGATCATTGGGCATCAACAATCGATCATCCAAAGATTGTTTAAGTCATTTTGGCATCCTAATTCACAATGATCAGTCATTCATTCTTGGATGACCAATTTATATGGACATATATAAAAAAACCTAGTTTTTTTCTCAGTTTTGATGCCTCTATGAAAACAACCATAACTTTATCTAGGAAACTCTAGTTTATAAACTGTTTGAAGCATTAGAAAGTAGACTACTAATTTTTTTAATGATATATGGTTTGCACACTAATTCTCTTGAGATTGGTACAGGTTTGCTTTTGAAGTTACCCTAAATCTATTGACCTATTAGCATAGACACCTGATGGGAGAATTGTCATAACGTCTTCTAAAAAAACTCTAAATTACACACTGTTTGATTTATTCGAAAGTAGAGTCATTGATTTTTCTAATGATTTATGACTTGAAAGCTAATTTATATAGGGTTTTGATACAGTTTCACTCATAAAGTTACCCCAAATACGTTCGTGGGACAACTTTAGAACTTAGCAAATTTATGACTAATCTTTGTTTTCCTCGCTTTTTAATTCATTCTATTGGGTCCCAAACATCATAATGGACTTTCTTAAAATGTTTAAAGAAAATTTTATCTTTATACATGTGTAATTATTGTAACACCAAAATTTCGAGTCGTATTAGGCTTGAAACTTAATATACAAATTACCCAATCGTTTTGGAGGCTGGTTTATTATTTTATATGGTGGGGACTAATACTCCAAATCCTTGTGAAGGATTTGTTAATTATTGCCTTTTGATGGGTACACCTCTGATTAACTTCAAGTTTCTCAACTTGTAAATAAAAAGTTGTATAAAAACTTAAGAGAAGAAGAAGAAGATGAACTTTTGCTCTTTATTGATATGAATATAGATATGGGCACAATCTTTGTTTTAAATACAAATAAACTATTACCTTGCCATGACTTTCTTCAACATCAAGCTTCTATAATATCTTCCTTGGAAGGATGTGTAGAGGTATAATGGACTTGCTTCCTTCTTTGGAAGAGAGAAACTTGTTAAACTTGTAGAACTTAAAAATGATGAAAATAATGCAGAACTTACTTGGATTAGAGAGCAATGCTTGCTTGAGTGCTTGAGCTTGTGGAGAGCAAAAAATTTGTGAATAATATGAGAGCCAAAAGTTATGATTTTTTGCAGTCTTGGAAGTATTTATAGGCACAGAAACCAGTTAAGAAAGAGTTCATGTTGAAGAAGAACTCTGTCTTGTTCTTGGATTCCATGTTGGAGTGGAAGTCTTTCTTCCTTCCTTCTTATGTGATTGGTGCTTCTTCTATATAGGAATTCACTTCCTTTAGTCTCTTGGGTGCTTAAGGAGTCTATGGGTGTCATGGCTATGCAAAACAACCTCCATTGAAGGAGTTTGAGTTGAGTTTGGACTTCTTATTTTGAAGTATATGAATAGGAGAACATGTTATTCGCGAACTCCAATGGTCGCGAATGAGAAATTTTAGTGCTCATTCGCGGAGTTCATTTCCTAGGCAAATGTGTTGCAAAAATGAGTCCTAACAAAGCCATTCACATAAAAGATAAGCATGATTAATTAATTATCTAATTAATAATAGCTATTTATTCTATCATCACATGAATTTGTTTCTTTATATGGGTAATTATTTGATCTCATGAGATGAGATAGGTGGTCCTCAGGTAATATAGTAGGATGTCAGACACATTAGAATGTGTGGAGAGATCTAATTATCCAGTTCTTGTTCACCTGAAAGTTTACAGCTATGGGTGATGCTTGACACATCACTTATAGGGCTACTACATGTAGAGCTACCATATGATGAAGTGACGTAATCTTAGTTACTAGAGTGAGACTCTAAGCTTACATGTGGGTGTATTATATAAATTCATTAAAAAGATATATTATGAACACACTTGGTAAAACATCATTGTTAAGATAAGTGTTGTTCATATTTACAGACTCATCCTTAGATCTAAGGGGGTTGGATTTCTCTAAGTTATTATGTTAGTTATTTTGAGGTACTAACTAGTGATGCCTAATTGGAGGCTATATCATGAGTTGTTTGGATAGCCTACATGATACTGAGAGGATGCAAGTTCCTAATAAGGGATTCACTGCCCTTAAATGGAAGAATATTCAGTTTAGAAAATATGTGATTTAATTGGACATAAAAATTTGGTTAGTAGTTAAGTTCCTAATGATAATGTTCTAATGACCATAGGGGTTAGACAATGATTATTATTTCATCCTAAAGGCCATTAAGGAATATTGTGAAGTGGAATGACATATTTATGAAATATCTATAAAGAAAGGCCTCATTGTTATTTTTTTTTATCTTTGGGAGTTTAGTTGCAATAGCCAATAGGGATTATTGTAATTAGTAGTGTGTCAGGTTGTAATTAACAAAAGATATGGTGTTCTTAATGCAGTTTGACTTAATTAAGGTTAATGGACCCCACAACCTAAGGATAAGAATTTCATAAGGATCCCACATCTCCCTTGGGTTACTTTGCTTTTCAAATACTTTATATATAGAGGTATCCACGTTTAGATGTCCTGTAAATTTTTTTGAAGTGGGAGAAGCACAGAGAATTCTAGAGTAAGTGTGGATACTTTGGAGACTGGGTTGAATTAAATTCTTGTGTTTGGTTAATTCATTGAGGTAATTCTAAACTTCCTTTAAGATTAGATCTCAGAGATTCATAAGGTGATCATGGGAAAAACATATTTAGATATTTGATTGATTAATGAACTTTACTAATTTTATGTTCAAGAACGGTAATCATCCTTCAACTGGTATCAGAGCCTCTCATATGAATCCTAAAATCTATATTTGGTTGTTTTTTGTTTATGGTACTCTTTGAATATATGATAGAAGCTATTATTAGATGGATCCATGTTTTGGAATCCAATAGGTAATGGTGATTTATCCAAAAATTTAAAGAGTGTAAAAGCCCAGATCAAATCTAGGGTAGTTTTACATAAAATGATAGTTGTGAACTTAGTTTAAATCAGCATTATGTGTGGTTTGTTTTATTAGCTTCATGTGATTATGTAGTTATGTTTTTTATGGATAAATATAATATTTTATGGGTGTATAGTCATGGATATCTATGCCCTCTCTCTCTCCTCTCTATCTTTAATGGCTGTACTCCCCTCAAGTAGTCTACGATGGTGGGCTGGTTTCTTGAGGTTTCTTATTAAATGATGTAATTTTTTATTAGTACTTTATAGATAGTTATAAGACTTGAGAGAATGAAATTTCATATAGCACAACACTTTGGAGAGAAGATGAAGCAGAAACGAAGTTTTTAGAGGCATCTAGATGAAACGGGACAAGAAAATGGCTCGATTTTTGTAAGGGATCAATCCCTATGATCTACCATTGTTTTATTATATGATTTATCTTTATTTTACATATTTTTAGAGAACCTCCATGAGGCTAGGTCGTGCTCACCTCAAAACCCTAGAATAGAGTCTAAGTTAGAATCAGAAAAAGAAGTCTACTGTAAAAAAATTGAGTTCTACAAAGACTTTAACTAAAAGTCCAACTTGGAAACTAATTTTAGGGATTTGAGGATAATTAGGAACTCATAACTGTCATCGATAAGGTTGTTATCAATTATGAGACCAATGAGATGGAGTCAGAATCCTAACTCCACAAGGACATAGTGTTTGCAACCTAAAAGGATACTAAATGTAAATAAATTTTAAATAAATTTAAACTAATTACTTTTTTTTGTAAAAGGTCTTAAAATAATTTATTATTAACTTAAAAAATTTTAAATTTGAAAAAAAATAGATTTTAAAAGATAATAATAATAAAAAGGCCTTAGGACCCCATTTTGGTGTCTCCATGTGTCCCCGCTTATAAAATGTTTGTTCAGATGAAGTTTTGAACGATTCAAGTTGCGAAGGACTCCTTGTGATGTCTACTATCCTACTAGACCCTCTTAGACCAAAATTTTTTGGTCCAACCTATAGATTGAGAATTTATACTTTAGGTGTTTGATAAAATTCCTAAACCAACCTGGTTAACCTGCTTTGACCGGTTTTGACTGGTTTAACTTACAATTGATATATTTAATTGTATATAACATGTTTAACCAGAGTAGACAAGACTTTGACTAGGTTTAACCTGAGTTGATTAAGTTTGATTTGGATTGACATACTTTGACCTAATTTGAATTATGGTTATCTAGTGAAGACCAGGATATACCAATATTGACAAGGGTTAACCAGAGTAGACTAAGGTTAACTAGGATATACCAGAAAATACCAGGGTTAACTAGTGAAGACCAAGGTTTACTAGGATTAACTAGTGAAGACCAAGGTTTACTAGGATTAACTAGTGAAGACCAGGTTTGACCATGTTTTCCAAACTTAATTAACAAGAGTTGACCAAGATAGACTAGGTTTAACTAGGTTTACCAAACTTAAAAAAAGTTGATCAAGGTATACTAGGTTTGACTAGGTTTACCATACTTGACAAGAGTTGGCTAAGGTAGACTAGAATTAAAACAAAAAAAGTTGACCAGTTTGACTAAGTTAACAAAGGGTTGAATAGTTTAACCCAAATTGACCAGATTTGACTAGACCAAACTAATAAAAGGTCAATAAGTTTTTTTTGGGAAGAATATAAGTGTATGAGATACACTATTATCCACAATTTGATTAAGAGACATTGAAAACAGTGGGAGCTAAAAGATTTAATATTTTTTTAATGTTGGAAACTAGTGTCTATGTGAACAACCAACAATGTGATTATTTATATTTGATGTGCAATGTGATTGTTTACATTTTATGTGTAATGTGATTGTTTATGTTTGATGTGCAATATGATTGTTTACTTTTTTTGTACGATGCGATTGTTGGAATGGAATGTTATGTTAACCAATTTAACTAAAACAAATTAGTGTTAACGTAGTTTAACTAAGAGTTTATTAAAGCTGATTAGTTTGACTAGACTTAACAAGAGTTGACCAATTTGACTAGATAAGATCTAGATTGGCCTAAATGACCCAGGGATCAATAGATATGATCTAGATAAACCCATTAATCTATAGTTGACCAAATTAGATTAAGGTTGTCTTAAAGAATCAAGAGTTGATTAGATCATACCTAATTCAATATAATTGAATGGAATTGATCAAATAAAATTTAGTTTGACTAAAATTAATTTAGTAAGAACTAGTTTGACCAAGATTGAGTATAGAACATTTAGTTTGACTAAGATGCATTCGATTCGACAAAATAATGAAATCTACTTTACTAAAACCCTAAAGAGGATATAATTGATATCCTAAATCACTTGTTGATCCGGTAGTACAACAAAACACAAATTATGGGGTTTACAATTTAGATAAAATAATTTAATTGGTATTTAAGCACTGTTTGGATGTATGTGATACATGAGGTCTTACTAGTGTGATTAGAAACCTTAATGGTAGTAAGAGCTTCAATTTGATACTCTGTGTATCTGCCAGATAATTATGATCATATGATGATCAACATGTACAAATATAATAATGTGATGATTAATATATAGCAGTGTAATTTTGATATGGTTAATAAATGTGATTATATAGTGGTTTATTTATGAAATGCATGGTTAAGATGTTTATGGAATATTTATAACATGAGATGTTAAATGTTTTTAATTATGACATGATATATTAGACATGTATAATCAAGGTAGTAATTGCATGAGATGTACATGAAAATAGTGAACTGATATTTCATGGGATGTAGATATAAATGTTCTAAACAAAGTTATGGCATGAGATGCATGATCTGCATAGTTATAACATAAGATATCAAAAGTGAATGGAAAACTTAGTAAAGATATAAGATATTAGAAATACTAAGTTATGATATGAGATATCATTAATTAATTATGGTATAAGATGTTTGACCAAATATCTCTCATTTAGAATATTAAGTATGAAAATAGGAATTGTTTCACAAAAAAAGTTTCATGGCCTTCCACTGTCAATGAATAGAGATTTCAATTGAAATAGGTTGGTTGATGCCCATAGGATAAAATCATATATTTTTTAGTTGATTTACTCTTATTCACTTCTTATGATAGGTTTGGGTATGGCTAATGGGAGTGTAAGCCCACAGGATACATCATCCCACAGTGCATACACTGAGGCCGAGATAGTGAGTTTATACTTAACTGAATGGATCATGGTAGCCCATAAGTTTTAGATATGATTCTTTTAGAGGCTAGGAGAAGATCAGAAATCACAAATCTAGAAAAAAGATTAAACAAGCTTTTACTAGAAGTTGATGGATAGCATTTATTCGCCTAATTAAAGATGACATGATTGATACTCACATGAGAATATAATATTCAGAAGGATTAGGTTTCTGATGATCACTTAGGATCTCAAATGAATCCTGATCCAATGACACATTACGGAGTTATGGAATTGATAAAAAGGTGATCAACACCATCTAATTTAAAAAACCTAAAATTAGATGATTGATTTTATGTGATGATGATGCTTATTTGACATGAGATATCAAAAGTGAGGATAATTATCTTTCTTCAAAAAATTATTATAATAGTAATATAATATGTTAAACTTTGTGAACTAGAAGTTAAGACTTTAATTGTGTTTAACATTAAAAGATTAGATTAGTTCATATCACTAAACCTTTAGGACCATACAAAAGAACTCAGGCACAACAAAAACATAGTGAGTCAAATTAAGCCACAAGACAAGAAGCTATAATAAGCTTGGTAAGCATGTGAAAACAATAAAAATTCTTCAATTAAATGACTACATCTTCATAGATGATAGGACCATAGAATGATGGAGATCATAATGAGTCAAGGTGTTTGACCAGATTTAAATTTATGCGATTCTTACCTTCTTACAATAATTACTTTGTTTCATATAAATACATGAATGAGGCATGGTGTTAGTAATACCTATGCAGGATGATAAAAATCTCATTAAAGATGAAAGATGAATACTTACCTTGTTAATTATGGTGTGTCTTCTAATTCAAGTAGAAGATATCTACTCTTGATGTTTCTAATAGTGTGAATGAAGGTCGTGTGAATATGACAAGTGCTAGAAACAAAAATTAAAATAACATACAACCAGTGCAAGTGGAAAGTGTTTCCATTATAGTAAGTTTTGTATTGACAAAAAATGTGTCACATGTATGTAGCTTCTTCGTTAAAGAAGTAGAATAACAACAAAATTTTGTATTCCTTATTTCAATTAGTTGGCTCCTATAAATCATACAATGTGGACCATAGTCCACTACAACAAAAGAAGGCTTTTATGGCGTTCCAAAAATGTTGTTAAAACCCTTTTATGGCGTTCAAGCGAATGTCGTAAATAGCAACGTCATAGAAAGTCGATGACCAAAGATGGCATTTATAAAACATTGTAAAAACAACTATTAACGACATTCATTTGAACGCTGTAAATACTATTTATTATAGCACTCAATTGAATGTCGTAAATACTATTTGTTATGGCATTCAGATGAACACCATGGATAATTATTACACCTTTTTTACAACGTTATAATGAACATTGTAGATAATACTTTTTACGGCATTTTTATGAATGTCATGGAAACTTGTATGCATGCTTTTTATAGGCTTTTTTTTGAACCCCATTAATTGTTTTTTTTCCTTTTTTTCAATTTATTTTTTCTCTACTGGGCACCTGATAAACAAAGATATATTATACCACCTTATACATCCAAGAAATTCAAGAAACAACTAATTCATTCTTTTATATACAAGAAACAAGTAGAGTTGGTCATTACAAAAAACATGCAAGTTCTACTTCCACTTCTTAAACTTCCTAAACTTGCCCCCAGCTTCCTATGTTTGCCAAATCTATCAAAATTTTCATGCTTGAACTTTCCATGGTGCTTTCCATGCTCATGGTAGGCCAAATATAGAATATGATGATGAGCACCATGTGACTTGTGGTGAGCTCCATAAAAAGCAGCAACGACGGTGGCACCAGCTAACAGCAACCCCATGCCAGACTTATGCCCTATCGACAAAATCAATACAAATATAGTCTGGGTTAATTCAAAGTAAAATAAATGAATTTCAAAAAAATACAAAGTCAAAGAAACACAAATTATGTGTATGCAATAAAACAAAACTAAGGGGCATCTAATTCCTAAGAAACACAAAAGTCAAAGCAACACAATTCATAAATATGCAATACAATAGCATTAAGGGACTCATAGAATGATTTGTTTGTAAGGGTAACCACTTTAAATTATCTTTCTAAGAACCTACATAGCCTTAACAATATATCCTAACTATAATCTTGATCTTTTTCTGTCAGTATGAACAAAGGGAGTAGATATAAAAATAGTAATCATTAGTTAATTCTCAAACAACAAGGAAAAACACAACTTCCACCTTCTTGCATAAAAGATGGGGCAGTTTTGTTCCGCTTTCATCTCATAACGGGTTTAGAGATTGCTGCTAGTAGCTCGATTACCATGAAGAACACAAGAAGCTAGTGATTAAAATGTTCATGTATTTTTTGTAAATGATTAAAATGTTCAAATTAACTTCCCTTTTTCTCTCTCCTTTTTTTATGATGAATATCTTCACTTTTATTGTCACTCCCTCCACAGCCTAAGACCTATCCTGAATAGGTAGGAGGACTTGTAGGAAATGGAGATTAGAAACCCCAATATGAATAATCTTCATTGATAGTTTCAACACTCTCATAGGCCCTCAAAGAATCAGTTGGAGTCCCCAAAAAACTTTTTTTTTTTTAATTATCCTATCATGGGTTTGTTTACAAACTCATGCTTATGTAGTAGATGTTTGTATTCAAAAAACACCACCGAAATAGAAAAAGTGCTGTTGAGATGAGGATGTTGAGATGGATGAATGATAAGATTAGAAAGAGTAAAATAGAGATGAATGCATCTGCAAAAGCTTAAGAGTAACAGAAATATATGAAGATTAGAGGATGTTGTCAAAGATGGTTTAATCATGTGCAATGAAAACCAATGACCGCACTAGTGAGAAATAAGACGGTGCAAGTGAAAGGATCTAAAAGAAGAAAGGAAAGACCTAAGGACTTAGGTTGAAGTAATGAGAAAAGGCATGAGGGATTATGAAAAGTACACAGAATAAAGAACACAAAATTTGCAGTATGAGTGGTGAAATGCATATAATGCCACTGAAACCTTCAATCAGTAAGGGTTGCTTTCCAAGATCATCAACCTTTAGGATAACTACTCCTATCATTAGTAACTAAAGGAAGATTGAATGAAAATCATTACTCTCTTAGAACCTTTAAACTCAGGACCAACAAATCATGAAACATTGGAATATGATTTTAAGTATAATCATTGGCAAAAGGATTAGAGAGAAAATTTTATACTCATGTATTTATCTATAAAATTCAATAAACACAAATCATAACATGAGTAAAGGGAATAATATGCATTTGTACCTTAAAACACGCCAATTACAACTGAAACACAGGTAGCTTTAGAAGCGACTACGAATCCAACACTTTGAGATAAGTGGAAGGAGGTCAAGATACAACTAAGACAGCTGATAAGTATAGAAGTCTTTCCATTCTGTTATGCATAAATAGTTGGTTTTAAAGACAAAGTACCTGAAGAATGGGACCAACATGGTAGAGAACACTTGGTTGCCCTATTATCTGTCGCAATTGAGGCAAAAATCACTTATCAAGGTAAAGCTCTACATGGAAATGTTTGTTATATTAAAAAGAAATGGGGGAAATGAGTAGATTGATTCACAAAGAAATAAAGCAATCAGCACATAAAAGAAGTAAAGAATACATGTTGGAAAAGGACCAAGCCTCCACTAATAATGACTGCCTTCAAACTTGCCCCTTAAAAAACTTCCTAGAAACTGCCTTCTGATTCTTGATCCACATAGACAAACTTCAGTGAGGACAGAGTATCTTCTATTTGCTTCTAAGATATCGGATCATTAGTTGGATGACTTCTCAGTTTCCTAAGGGCTTGGAAGGCCTTCCTTTTGTATTCCTTTAAAGATCTTTTACCTTGAACAGGCCTGAGAAGTAACCAGCATGGGTATGGTGGCAAAGTCCACATGCTTAATCCCATTAAGGATGTAATAGGGGCACTAAGCCCATACATGTAATGCCACCCTCCAACTGCATTTATTTGAACGCTTCCAACAAGGTAACACAACCACACAAAAAATTTATCCTCTAGGTAGCCCATTTAGCAAAACCAAAGGACTTGAACAGAACCTATTCAAATAGAAAAGTATTACCAATAGCCCAAGAACTATGAAGAGTTCCTTTAAAGATATTAGTGTTAATGAATTTGAGATGGGTTAGTTTATGCAATATAAGGAGGAGCTCCATGCATGGCCTGTCAAAGACAAAGAATGTCAACCATACTTTCAATATGAGTAAGAAAATAATAGTTTCGGCAGTCTACAAAAACAAAAACTACCAGAAAAATTGGAAGAAGGATCAAAACAACTAACCAAACCTATACCAAGGCCATAAAAAAGCCACCCTATTATGAAAACACCAAGATCAGGAGCAAATCCAATGATCAAACCACCAAGCATATACAACACTGCTGCTACAATAAGTTCTTGAAGTTGACATACACATTGTTCAAAAAGAAAGGAGAAAAAATGTATTATAGTTGATCTGCATATACAAAGGAAAAACATGTAACTCTAATGGCTGGAAATTGAAAATTAAAACTAAGTATTAGGAGTAAAACTATAATTAAAAGTAAGTGGTAGGGGTAAAACTAAGGGCAAAGAATTAAAACTTGAATTATGAGTAAAACCATGTTCCAAAGATTCGGTAAAGTAAAAAAATCTAATGGTTGACAAAAATGAAGGATTTCCCCAAGTGTTAAAGATTCCATAAAGCTAATTACATATCAAAGGATAATATTTAAGAAAAACCTTACAAAACGCAAAACTTAATCGCTTATAGTCTAAAATAATCCAAATTGACTATGTTTAGCTATCATGTAACTATGCATATATGTGTGGTTATATCATTAATTTCTGAAAGTTTGTATTCATCCCTAATTACTAATTAGCCCCAAAGGTTGAGTTGTATTCAACTCTAGGAATAGCCTAGAACAATATTTGTTTACAGCTCTACTTTTGAACCTATAATCTCTAACTTTCAGCCCAATCTAAACACTGTTTTCAGCCCATAATAGTGAGCATACAACCCTATTGTAACTGTACCTCAAACCCTGAAGTTAGGCTTAGTTTTACTCAGTGTTGAAGCCTCATTTGAACCCACACTTAGACCCATATCTTGTAACACCCCACACTAAGATGCACATATTACTGTGTACATATCACACTTAGAATCACACATGTCACATAAGTTCTATACATACATAGGACCAATAAAATATATATATGTCAATTTGATCATTGTCACAACTTTAAAAAAACACCAATGAAAATGTAAAACGAATTTGAAAGTGAAACTTATACTTTTGGATAGACATAAAAGTATAGATTCTTACACAACATACGGCAAGCAAAACAGACACTAAACGAAAAAATTAAAGGCAATTTACTAAGCAAAGAAAAAAATGGTTAAAGACATGACTATTTCTGAACCTGTCCCAAACTAATGACACAACTTCGTAAGTCAATATATATCAATCTTGTAGGAATCACCCTACAAATAATATATGCTTGGAAATATCTATGAGTCTATTTTCTAATGCGAAAATGGTAAGTGAATTAAAGTTTTCTAGAAAAATTTATGACAATTTTCCCAAAAAGTGTTTATGTCATCTAGTATAGTATG
>JAOXJP010128707.1:0-11600 GCA_025762735.1 Platanus orientalis | reverse complement strand
CTCTTTGACAAAGGTTAGGTATTTTATTTTTATTTTTTTTCCGATCGTAGAAGTTAGGTTTTTGATTGTGAAATAAAAAATAAAAAAACCGAAACTCCAGATGCACCGTTCGCCCTCTTACAGGGGTGTGGCCCCCATACAAGAGTGCATGGGCCCACACCCTGCTGTGAGGGGGTGAATGGTGTATCTGGACAAAACCAAAGCAGAGAAGATATTCTGTCCAGGATTTGCCATCCAGGATGGTGTCTAGTACACCATGAAGCTTTAAATGGAATAAAATGAGTAGGACTTTGTAAAATTTCCAAAGTCTCGCCCATTTTTTTCCATGTAAAGCCCTATAGTGTCCTGGACAGAACATCTGCCTCAAACAAGAGTGCATGAGATCTAAATCCACTTGTGAGAGGGTGAACTATGCATCCTGGACAGAACATTATTTCTCATATTCATTATGGACTTGGCTCGTGCGTGGACTGCTTCTTTTCTAAAATAAAATAATTCTTCACTTAAGAACCACTTTTGTAGGGGCTGTTTGGTGACGTCTTTAGTATATGAGGCATGAAATATGGGAAAATGTAAGCACATTTAGGTCCCACTTAGGCGTGAGACATAATCTATGTGGGCTGGTGTCGTTTTATTTAAATTGTCCCGTAAAAGCTACCAAACGCCCGTAGATTTAGTTGTAAAATTACCAAAATGAATGATATTGAACCAGAAATAGGCCCTCATTGCCATTTGTGCGGTGAAAATATTCACCTAGTAGTGGTGGTGGTGGTGGTGATTGTTAGGTAAGTGATGTTGGGAACTCCTATTTTTGATAAGCACAATTTTTATGAGACAGGGCTCATGTGAGACTGCGTTCATTGAATTGGTGGAGCCCAGCAACATCTTAGGTGTCAATAAAAATATTGTACATTATTTTTTTATTGTTGGATATAAGCCCCACTCTGGATTAGGGAGCGTCCTCCCACATAACTACGGTCTTATGTGATCCTCTGCTTTTGAATGGGTTCGAACCCATGATATCACACGAAGAAGAGATGTCCCAACCACCAGCGGGGAAAGGGCCCCTTGGAAACAAAAAAAATAAAATAAAAAAAAGGGTCTTCATAATCAGAAACAGAATTCTTTATTAGGAACGAGGAATAGATCCTTGTAGAGATACTTGTTAAAGTGGTTTCCTATTATACATTCTGTGACAGGTAAAACTAAAGCTAAACACATCAATGACCGGTCACAAACGCCATTCTAGCGATTTTGAATTTTTGACAGTAAATGCGTACGATTTTTTTTTTTTATTTTTTTTATTTTGCGTCTGCAAACGCATGTGCTGACGACGACTCTATTATCTGTGCCCCATTTTTAACTTTCCTAGTAATTCCCTATCTTCCTTTTCCAGCAAGGAACCTTGTTTTAAGTAGGGAAAGGTAAAAAGGGCCGTTCTCTCTTAAAAGGTAGAGTTCCCGATTTACATATTGGAAACGGTGACAATTCGTGTTGGTAAGTTGGGTTCATGTCGTGTCGAGATAAGGATATACAGCTTATTGCGGATTTCCCGTAACTTCTTTTTTTTGTTTTTTTTTTTTTTTTGTTTTTGTAGTAAGACTAAAGCACCAAGATGCCAATTGACACATGGGTGAAAAAAATGAAAAACAGCCAACAGTGTTTGTTTTCTTCTTCTTTTCTTTTTTTTTTTTTTTTTTTGTGGTGGTTCACTTTTTCTGCTCTCATGTCACTCACTGTCTTGGTACTTCAGTCTCACTACAGAAAAAGCTTTTCAAAAATCCTCTCTGGTATACAACTATATGGCTCAACCCTAACTTGATCCATTTATTAATTGTACCTGTTTTGACCCGAAACACGTTTACAAGCAAACCTAACCTCATTTATTTTGTATCGGGTTTCATAAGTCATGTGGTAATTTTCAAAGTAGCAAGTAGAAAACTATATTTGTCAACCCAAACCTTACCTGTATAATCCACTTTGACCCTAAACATGTTTACAGTCAACCCTAACCTACATATATCATGTCAGGTTCATGCAGGTTCACAGATTGTGTCAAATTACTCTAAGTCAAATAAAAGAAAGGGCCTAACCGAATGATAATCTGATCAAATGGCATTCTCCTGAGTGGAACCATATCCCCTGTACCACTTTACCGTGTAATAGAAGCAAGGGGGTGGGGCCCCCATATAAAGTGTATGGGCCCCACCCCCTTGTGTCTTGTGGTGCAAGTGTTACATGATACAAGTGGTACAGGGGATATGGTTCCCGCCGGAACGGATGGAAATTTTCAATCATCCTGTGACTTTCTACATTATTACCAAGGGAGAAATTTTCTAGATGAACCCCCATGAACCACTACCATATCATTACAGGTGTCAATATAAAACAAATCTCCAACCATTACTAAATGGGTCTCACATTGATCTTTTATAGATACGACACTTTTTTTCCCGGGTAATCAAAGCATCAGAGACAAGCTCAGGACAAAGGATATTCAGATGTCAAGATCTCCTATCGTGAAGGAGTGTGAGGATCCTTCATCTTTGCTTTCGGGTGAGAAGATTGAAAGCGTGCAGGCAATTGCATTTGAAGATCTCCTTGTGTGAGAGTAGGTGGCTTCGTAAAAATGTTTACAAAATGTTTGACAATCTTCCAAACTAATAGTCCATTTTTTTATTGGTAAGAAGCAAAATTATATCAAGTCAGGGGGGAGATATATCGTTTAGAACAGCCTCGTGAATCCATCGACGAGCTTGACCCATATAGGAAAGGGCAGGGAAGCGCCTGCCATGCTGAGCAAGCAGATTATCTTTTTTCTTTTTTTTTTACAGGTAGATGGCAATTACTTAATCTATTCTGCATCATATAGGACTTCTAAGAAATCTCCTTTGATAGATATCTTGGAGACTCTTTAGTGCTCTGGCCATATATGGATGCCATAAGCATGGCTTCACATTCAGCTCTTTAAGGAGGTACAAGAGCTTTCAGTTATGCTTTGGGAACAATTATTTTTCCCTTACTATCTTTAAAGATTGCTCCGTAACTTGTTGTATCTGAATTTGGCACCATCAAAATTTAACTTCATAAAAGGCATAAATGAAGGGGATTGTGATGCGTGCCTTCTATTTTCATTGCCATTGTATTTTCTTAATTTCTATTGTTATTGCCATTCTATTAGCTATTTCCTTAGTCTATAATATTTTTCTTAATCATAATTCTTTATTAGCTTTGGATTTCCTTCTAAAATAAGGTTTCAAGACCTGTATAAAGGTGTAGATGTCGTATGGTTGGATCATTGATTCCTAAGTTCTTCTTGGAGGCTAATCACCTTTGAAGTGACTATTTAGAGGCTTGGATCTCTCGAAGCAGTCATTCTCTCATCTATTCCTTTTTTTTTTCTTTTTTTTATTATTCGATACAAAGGGTTCGTATCATTTGATTCCAAAGCTATGACTAAAGGTACATGATTAAAAGTTAAAGCAATAATAGAGAACAAGATCAAGAGTTTGAAGAAGTTGGCAGAATCTTTCGCAATCTTCGTCTAGAGATGGTTCATTTGGTAGAACTGTCCATGGTCAATATGGTAAAAAGGAGGGATCTGATTTTCAATATGAGATTGGGGGATTGATCCATTCAAGGATTACATGCCTTAATTTTCTCCATTTTGATGGAGAAGACCGAATGGTAGGATATATTAAGCGGATCAATTTTTCAAATTAAATCAAATTCTAGAGGTGCAAAAGGTTACAATAACTACTATCCTTCTAGATAAAGATGCTTTGCAGTGGTACCAATTGAAAAAGATCCTATCCTACCGCCTTATGACCTGTTAAGGTCTTACCTAACTAGTGGCTCGACACATTGGCAGGAAAAGTGAAAATCATCTATAAAAAAGTGGAATTCATTTTTTCCCATCAACATGTCGTGTCATCCGTTAGGCAAGACCTTAAGGTAGCAAGAGAGGATCCGTTCCGGGTACCAATGGGTGGAGAAAAGCCAAGAAACGTTATCATGATGGGAGTTCATTCGAGGTCAATGCATTAATTTTAGCCCAAGTGTATACGACGATTATACTGGGGAGCTCACCAAGCTTCACCAAATATCTACCATCCAAGACTACCAATCCCATTTTGAACAACTGGCCAGTCGAACCATAGGATTGACCAAGGAATTTTTCATAAGTTACTTTGTGAGTGGACTTAAGGAATAATTGATACATAATGTTTGTATGTTTCGCCTAACCACTATGTCACAAGCCATTGAGTTAGAAAAACTTAGCAAAGGGAAATTGTTTGCCTTGCACAAACAAAACAAAATGAGTTAAGCACCTACCTTTTAATCTCTTTCTAACCCTACTTCAGTATCTAACTAATTAAACGATCGGCACACTTCAGACTAGGAGGGATAAGGAGTTATAGTATAATTGTGATGAGAAGTTTAGCCATGGTCACCGATTCCAAACGAAAATATTATTTTTTATTGAAGGAGATTGGTCCAATGACGAGCAAGAGGTAGACTATGAAGATAGTGAAGAACAGTTGGAAGATTTTCCACTTGAAATCTCCATGCATGCTATGACTAGAACCTTACCTCAAATAAAACGGGTTAAGGCAGAACTCAAGAAACAATCAATAACCATCTTCATCTTTTTATTCATTTGGATCTAGTCAAATGATAAGCCTTTGGAGGTCATGATAGTCAATGGAGAGCGCATAAAAATCTAAGGTACATGTAATAATCTTTCTATGTCTATACAATGATTTAGTTTCACATCCAATTTCTATATGCTTCCTCTCTATGGATGCAATGTGTTATTAATGGCTTATTGGATCCATACCCTAGGACTCATTTTATGGGATTTTTCTGGACTTTCAAGGTAGTTCAAGATCAAAGAGGGTATCTAAAGGGATCAAGAGACCCTCTCATGCAAATTTGTTAGTAGTCATACCATTGAAAAGATGATGACCAAGGGAGGTATGACCATGTACATTACCCTATACTCAATGAAGGGTAGTGAACCAAAGAAGACATGTCTCCGGATCTATAGCAATTGTTGCAAAATTTTGAAGATATTTTTGTTCTTTCTACTAAACTTTCTCCTCCGCACTTACATGATCACCATATACCCTTACTTCCTAATAGTTAGGCTCCAAATATTTGGCCTTACTGGTACCTACATATCAAAAAGGAGAGATTGAATGCTAATCCAGGGAGATGTTGGAGAGTGAAAATTTTCAACCAAGCAATAGCCTGTATTCATCACCGATGTTGTTAGTAAGGAAATATGATGGGTCATGATAGATGTGTATTGATTATAAGGCACTTAACAATATCATTGTGAATGATAAATTTCTAATTCCTACGATTGATGAGTTATTGAACGAGCTACATGGTGTGGCTTATTTTTTGAAATTAACCCTTAAGTCAACTTATCATCGAGTTTGTGTGCACAGAGACAATACCCTAAAAACATCCTTCCATACTTATGGGGGGTATTACAAATTTCTAGGTATGCCTTTTGGTTTGACCAATGTTCCATCTACCTTTCAATGTTTGATGAACAATATCTTCAAACCGTGTGTGCATTGTTTTTGTCTTGGTTTTCTTAGATGACATCATGATATATAGCTTAACCTAGGAAGATCATTTATCACATCTAAAGGTAATTTTTAGAACTCTTCATGAATATAAATTGTTTATCAAATGGTCAGAGTATTCTTTTGGACAAGTCCAAATAGAATATTTGGGACATATTATATTGTGAGAAGGTGTGGCTATTGATCCTCAAAATGTATCTAACATGTTGGAATGACATATTCCAAAAACTCTAAGAACCTTACGAGGTTTCTTAGAGCTGACTAGATACTATAAATTTTTTGTAAAAGATTATGGTAAGATCTCTGCACCATTAACAACCTTGTTGAATAAATATTTCTTTCAGTGGAACGAAAAAGCTGAGACAACATTTAATATGCTTAAGAGAACTACAGCGTCAACCCCAGTACTGATTCTACCTAATTTTTCTAAGTCATTTAAGATCAAAAACGTTGCTTTAAGCATTGGAATTAGAGCGGTGTTGATGCAAGAAGGATGACTACTAGCCTTCACTAGTAAAGCTCTATCTGCAAAACATTTGTAGTGATCAACTTATTAGAAGGTGATGATGCCAATTTTACATGCAGTTGGGAAATAACAACATTATTTGATTGGTCGGTATTTTAAAATTTACACCGATCACTACACCTTGAAATCCTTAAATGGGCAATGGTTATCCACAGAGTTGTAACAAAAGTTGACAACAAAGCTCATAGGTTATAAGAATGAAATAAAGTATAATAAATCTACTGAAAAATTTGGTAGCTAATACACTATCACAACAAATGGAGGGCCAATTGCTTGTTATCTCTTATCCATTACCTAATTAAGTTGAGCAAGTCTGAGCCAAGACTATCAAATGAGTCTTTACAAGATATTATTCAAAGAGAATTCAGGATCACCCGGATAAAGCCACACATTATGTTTTTGTAGATGGTCTATAATAGTATAGTTGTGCTTGAACTCAATTTTGAATGTTGTCATGATGTTCTTTTGCTACTACATAATACTCCAGAGTGTGGTCACTCAGGAATTGATAAAACATATAAAATGGTTTCAATGACCTTTTATTGGAAAGTGATGAAAAGGGATACTAAGCGATATGTAGTAGTTTATGATTTTTACCAACGAAATAAAAGCGAGTTTATCACTCCTCCCAACCTTCTCCAACATTTACCTTATCCAGAGAAAATTCGGGCTGATATTTCCATGGACTTCATTAAAGGGTTACCACCTTCAAACAAACAAAAAATACTATTATGGTAGTGATTGATAGACTTTTCAAGTATACCCATTTCATTGCAATTACTTACTATTCGTATATTGCCTTCAAAATTGCTCACTTGTTTATGGAATGTATTAATTTTAAAATTGTATGGTATGCCTAATTCAATTGTAAGTGATAGGGATAAGGTTTTTTCATGTGGTTTTTGGAAATAGTTGTTTCATTTGTAGGGAACTAAGTTATGGATGAGTTCAACACATCATCCTCAGTTTAATTTTATTTATTTTTTCTACGACTTAGTTGGATAACGACATCATGTAGGATTGGATACATCTTGAATCACATCACTAATCCCTGCTTTGCATGGGCCCATTTGCTTGTTTATATAGAAGTAAATGAATCTTTCATTTGCTTTCTTACACATGCATTTCTCTTACAACACACATGTGAGAGAGTTTCCTTCTTATTTTCACTTTTTTTCTCCCAAATTCTCTCATCCCACCCTCTTCATGTCATAATCCCTAAAATCTTTCACACCCATAGTTTTAAGAACCAGGTCGGCCATCGAACCAATAAGGTTGAAAATTCATGTTCAACCGAGTTCGATCGTCGATTTTCATGATCTAACTATGATCAAGTTTTTAATTTGTAGACATACCAACAAATGTAATAAAATACCAAAAATAAAAACAATCCATGGAAAGTGGAATTGGAATATGGAAAGACACATTTCTAATTTTAGTCTTCTTAATTTTCTAAAAAAATAAAAACTGGTTGGTTATATTAGAATTGGGTTCTTAAAAAACTAGTTGTTTTTCATCGATTTTGTCCGATTTTGCCGATTATATGCGGTTTTTGACAGAGGACAATTTTCAGCTTCCATAATATCGTTTAAGATGCCGTTCAGGTCAAACTAGGTTGGATCATCCGATCCGATCTGGTTTTCAAAACCATATATGTTCACACCTATATTAGTGTATTAAAACCCAAATCCTCTTCTAGCTACACACAATTTTCATTCTCTCCCCTAAATTTTCTCACCCCTCATTCATCTCATAATCCCTAAAATTCTTCTACAAATTAACTTTCAATTTAAAATAAATTTAAATTGACACACGATGGCTTATTCCCTTGAATCTGTCTCACATTCCCTTTTCTTAATGTTTTCTTGTTTTAATAGTCCATTGAATCTCTCTCACGTCCCATTTTCTTATGTCTATTATTTTCATTCATACCTTACCTTTATAGCTTCCTAATTTATCTTACCTAATCTCTATCCCTTCTTATTTTACTAGTCTCTTAAATCTCTCACATCCTCATTTCCTATTTTAACTATTCCCTCTCTATGTCACTACACATGCCTATTTATCTCTCACACCCTCCCTCTATACTTTCCTATTTTAACTCACCTAATCAATATTACTTTATTTGAGTTATAATCATCTCCATATTTTTTAAATTCAGTTAGCATAAACATTACCTTTTTAATTTGGTTGTTTTTTCACCACATGTCAACCATTGAAATTTGCTACACGTTAAATGAACTTTAACAATCTGGAGAGGATCACGTGGGACTTCATATCTCTCTTTGTGTCCACACATGCCTATTTATTTCTCTCTTTTAAATTTAATCTCTTTTTATTTTCTTAGATATTTTTTATTCTATTAAAATTTAGGGATTGCTTGGTTTTACCTATTTTTGGAATGTGATTTTACCTAGTATTTTAACCTTTAGATTCCACAAATACTGTGTGTTTTGTTGTTAGCCTTGTAGGTGAAAAAGAGTAAAGAAATTGATTTAGGTAAACTTCTTTTTGTATTTTGTTTGTCTTGTCATTGAAACGTAGAATTAATCTGAAGAGTAATTCTAATTTTGCCCTAATTCTTATTCTAATTCTGATTATGAAAAATCGGATTCTAGAATCCGAACCAAACAACCCCTTAATCTATACCTCTAATATTCTATTCTTTTTTTTTCTTTCATGTTTTATTATTATATTGGATCTCTCTTACATCCATTTTCCTATGTCCATTTGTTTTTCTCATACCTTACCTCTATAACTTCCTAACTAGCAAGTGAATCCATGCAAGCACAGGAAAAATGTAAAATACAATAATTAAAATTAAAAATTAGAAGAGCAAAAGGCAATTGAAAATTTTTGAAGTAAAAATTGATTTAATTAACAAATTAAATAATTTCTATAAAATGTTTGTAAAAAGTGTTAAAATAGATTTATACAATTAATACGTAAATGAAGAAAACAAAAAACAAAAAACAAAAAAAAGGAAAGAAGCAAGAAAGAATAAAGATTACAAAGAAGTGTATATTGTTATTAGAAAAAGCTAAATAAAAAAATATAGATAATAAAAAACTTATAAATAAAAATTATAAGATAACAAATGATATTAAGACAAAAATTAAGACTAAAATCCAAATATGCCTATAAGAATTTATAAATTTGGTCACTAAAATATCTAAACTACATTGCACACTAGGTTTATGGATTCCTTAACCTTGAAGGCTTTAATCTAAATTATATCTAAGATATCTCATTTATCTATCTATCTATCTATATATATATATATATATATATATATATATATTAAAAATACCATTATATGTGATATAAATTATCAATAAAGTATACCATATTTATCTTTATCAAGAAAATGGACAATACTTGAACCATAATACTATCTACAAACTATTTTAATATTTTTAAATATTTATTAAATTTTCAAAAAATAAAAATATGAAGTGTGATGACTCCTTTAAGTTGACTCGATTCAATGACTTGGGAGTCATTGGAATCGCGTAATATAGCTATCTTTTACTTAGTGTCTTTGACTAGATACCTATGTGTGTGCTCCGTGCTACCACTTTAAGAAGTACCTTTTTTTTTCTTTTTCTTTTTTTTGTAACAAGGAAGTACCTCTCCTTTTGAGTGCTCTGTCCACATTGTCGTTACAAGATGGCTATACTTCTATCTTTAATAATTAAAAACATCTCTTTGACTGTTTAGCACCCTTGTTTGACCTGAACGCCACATTTCTATCTTTGATTGATGGGAGGTATCTCAAAAGGTATGATGCATCTTATCCAGCTTAGATGCCACTCTAAGTGCCTTGCACATTCATCCGACCTAGATGCTAGATCTTCATTGTTGTGCTGATCTGTGTATGACACTCTCTAAATGCCTCACACCTCTATCTAACCCAGACGTTGGATTTTCATTTTTGTGGGTCACTTTTTAGGTGTTTCACATCTCTGTCGGTCTCGAATGTAAGATCTTCTTTGCTATGTTGATCCACATGCCACATACTTGGGTACCACACCTTCCATCAACTTGTTGGACCCCATTCTACATGTTTTCCCTTCACTCTTTAAGTGTTTTGTACCTCCATCTGACTAGATGCTAGAGCTTAATTGCCATTAATTTTTGAAACGATGTTGCCTAGGCAACAAGTAGAAACATCATACTTAGGGGTATTATAAGAGGATGTAGACACGGTAACGTGAGGATCGAGATTCATTGACGAGGTATGCATATAGTCAAACACCCAATCTTTGTGGTGCATGCCCTCAAGTTTGGGATTATACAAATGTCCCCTTGCCTGCTAATGATACGTACTGGTTAAATAGGGTCTCATGGGATGCTTTAACATAGTTCTTTATCGTTTCCACTTAAAAGGTAATACCCCTATTTGTTGTCTCATTAGTGACTACACACAAGAATAATCTATATTATATATTAAAACAACAGGTGATGATGTGGACAATCCAGTTGCACTTATTCACACGGTTTATACCCGAACACATGTGTGAAACTTATTTCATATATCCCGATTCCACTATTCTATCCTTCTAAATTTTTATTTCAAAAATTTCTCTTTTACCTAAACTTTTTCACTAACATCTTCTATCGACAACCCCACATTTCCATGTTTATCCCTCCTATTTCTTCTCTATTCTCCTAAATTTTCTCTTACCCTTAGTTTCCCTCTCTAACTTCTCTATCTTTATTTATTTTTAATTCCTTTTTATTATCTTATTAATACTCTATGTCCACGTTCCCTCTTCCACGGGTCAAGTACCCGTGCTCGATCTCACAGGTCATCCGCTAGTAGAATCTTATATAGGAAAACATAGACTAGGAAAACTCGAGACCTACTTGAGCTTTGAACTCCTCTTAATTAAAGTATTATCCCTATACGATAAATACCTGTCACCTACTGAGGTAGTCATAACAGTGTACTCACTTACGCCAGGACCGATTACTCATTATATAGTTTTAGGAGGGCTTTTGATAGAGGGGTCAGATATGTTCCTTCATCCCCTTCTAAAGGTAGCATCTTTTATTTCTAATAGCTTAATGTGTGCTTTTATTCTTCTTCATTCTAATCTTCTCTCCCTCAACAATAGTAATTAAATGGTTGAATAGATTCAAATTAGGATTCCTAAACTCCCCCCCCCACCACTCATTATTTTATCTCTGCAAACCTAAATTCAAATAAAATACCGCCAAAAATCTCATCTACAACAAACCTTATCCATTGGAGCTTTTTCACGAGAATCCATCATGGGATGTTATGTTCAACTTTTCAATCAATTAATCTTACTATTTTGCTATACACTGAGAGTACAGACTTAAACACTCCCTCAACTTGATATACCGAAGGATCCTGAGTTGAAACATTTTAATTACTTAATAGCCTGTTTGGCAGCCACCTGTAATGTAATCATTTCATTTGAGTTTCTCAAGGCATTTGTAGCCAT
>JAOXJP010128696.1:0-13654 GCA_025762735.1 Platanus orientalis | reverse complement strand
TTTCGGCACTGATGTGTCCATACCCTGATGCCGTTTTCACAGTTCTCACAAGATTTGTTCTCACCTAATTTTTAGTGCTATCAATGAGGTTATAACTGTTCTTCTTTATTGATTGCAATTGCTCCCTTCCCTCTTTTATTATCACTATTCAATCAGGCAGCAGCTATGTTGATTTTAATCCTTTCATCAGTAGTAGGAGACTCCCGTTAAAGATACATAGCTCTTTTTCACATAAAGATGGACAATGTTGGTATGGAGGTTTCTTCTTTCCCAATTCAATTTGCTCTGAAAAACAAAAACAAAAAAAAAAAAACAACCAAACCAAGAGAAAAGGCAACTTCAAATCTCTAAAATTAGTTCTAGATCACAACATCAATGTTTGAAGGTAAGGCTAAATTGGTTTTAGGTTTGCAAAAATTCCTTGCAGCGCCAAATTGAGACAACGAGGCTAGAATTGCACTTATAAGAAGAGATGTCATCTTCTATGCTATTTTTGCATAGGTGTTTTGATGCAATACAGTAAGTTACAAACTGGCTCATGGAACACATTGATTATAAGAAATCAAAATTGGCCATTAAACTTTGAATAGACATAGCTTTTGCTCCCTATGTTTGATTGCAATCCATAGATATTCAAAATGACCAGCTCAATGAGTTTACAACACCCGCTAAATCCATCGTTTAGGCCATTAAAAAATGGCCATTTTTTCATAATTTTTGTTATTTCAAAAAACATCCATTGTCACATATTTTTAATGGCCATTTTTTCATAATTTTTGTTATTTCGAAAAACATCCATTGTCATATATTTTGGAGAATATGATGAGACTCTTTTTAAGAATATCAATATTATTTAGCTAAAGAATATTAAAGTGATTTTGAGTAGATTTCATAATTTTTCCTTTTTATTGATTTTACCTCCTTTAACAATTCCTAATGTAATAGGATTTCAAAACTATTTAGATAGTTTCTATTTTGGTTTTGGAACGTTATTTCTATAAATTCTCCATTGTAATCGAATTAAGACATTATTAAATTATTGAATAAATTTTTGATTTGTCAAGATTTGCTCTCTACCTAATTATTGGTAGGAAAAATCAACAAGTCTCTTATTCTTATTATTGTCACTTATGAAAATCAACAGGTTCATGAAAGGTTGTTCTTAATTGATTCGTTGAATTCATCTCTAACACTTACGTTCCCAACTAATTGGGAATTTGAAAGGATACAAGTATATTACATGATGATCAAGATTTATTGGATACGACATATAGAAATACATATTTTCACATCAAAGGTACCATATATGTCAAAATTGGAATAAAATGTTATCATTCTTCTCTGCTCATCTTGGGCATTTGAAACTGTTTTTTAAGTTGTATTATGAATCTTTCATGCTACTTGAACACATGTCCCTTCTGGGGGTCACATGAGGATTGTAACAAGCTCCTTTGTTGATTTGTATACATTAGCAGAACCTGGACACTAACTACTCATACATCCATGAAAGTTAATGCCAAACTTGCGACATTCGTAAAGAAGAATGTACACACATAGGAATCGGGTCAAACGGGCTGGATTTGGGTCTTGGGTGTTTGTACCGGGTGGGTTTGGATTGGGTATTCTAACGCAACGAATAAACATGTTGAAAACGGGTTGGATTTTTTAGGCTGGTTGAAGATCAACCCGACCTAATCCATTGTCTGCCTACTCTCGGCCTCTAAGGTCAAGTTTTTTTATCCAAAGACCGTTCAAGAGAAGAGAAGAGGAAGGGAAGAATTACCACTTAAAAGTATAAAACACGTGTTTTATGTACTAATCTGAAGGAACTTTTTTTGATAAAATAAAATCTACATGGGCCTCCAGACGAAAAAATGTTCCTGTACCCAGACAGACTAAAAGCAAAAGCCATTAAAATGGTTATAGTTGGCCAGAAAGGCAACTTCTTTGGCCGACAAATGGATAAGGGTTGAAAGAGGACGTGGCGCTTTTGGGCTCTAATTCTGATTGGACCCTGACACATAAGACATCCCGTTGGATCCTTGTCATTGGGCCCACCTCTTTTAGAGGTCTTACGTGCGTACATGCACACTTAGCTTTTACTTTCACCTGGAAAACATTGAAATAGCCAGTCCTCCCAAATGCGTATTCGGTTTAAAGAGAAAATGAAAAACAAGATTAATATTCAATGGTTTAAGCCAGTCAAATACTATAAACAGACATGTGGTTATAAGAGCAATCCACTACTACACAACCGACACTTTCAAATCAAAAGCAAACCAAATTGAATGATCAACAAAGCAAACCAAAGCCACACCTCTCTCACTCTATGTTAGCAGTTTGTACAATAGCTAATGCCAAGTTCATATCTCAACAAAGGATTATATGCTGACATATTCACAAGCCTCTTCACTGAATCAAAGCATTATAAATAAAGCGTCAGATACACAGTGAGATCTTCCAAATTATGCCCTCAACCATGCTAGGAGCAAAATTCTGTATGGTTGAATACAGGAAACATAACCACCCCAACACCCATGCTCCACCAGCACACGCGTTTACAAGAAAATTTGCCTAAGACTATCCAGTCGGTCTTGAGGAGAATAGATGTCATATAAAAATATAACAGGAAAAAAAAAAAAAAAAAAAAGGCAGCCCTCATTTGTGTAGAGATTACCTCATTATGTGATCAAGTAATTAAAGTGGCAGTCATAACACACAGGATAGTGATGTCCATGAGCACTGCAGGGCTTCTTCACCCTACCTCTGGCCTCATAAGCTTCAAGAAGACGAGACATACATATGTACACATTCTGAACTGCAATCTGAGATCTTGTGCTGTAGTTAGTCCATTTGACTCCTTTTTCCCAATGGAGTTGAGATTGTCATCTGTCAAGCAGCTATGCAGCAAATGAATCAGTGTAACCAATCACTTTCAGCAGATTAATTGGTCAGATGTCACTTGACGAACAAACTGTCCCTTCACTCGAGGACGCTGCTCTGCAAGTCTTTTCCTGCTTTGGTATCGAACCTGTGTAATGAAACTCCACATCAAGATACTAAATTGGTAGAACTTTGATTACATTGTGTTTGAATCATAAGCAACCAAAGTGTAATTGTTTAGTTCACATAAAACTGTCATTTGGGGAACCAAGGTTATAGGAATCTGTGGCAACATTTAACATCCAAGAGATAATATTAGTTAGGCGACTGGAAATTTTCCCATTTAGTTCACATAAAACTGTCATTTGGGGAACCAAGGTTATAGGAATCTGTGGCAACATTTAACACCCAAGAGATAATATTAGTTAGGCGACTGGAAATTTTCCCAAGGTGGGTTGACCGTAACATGCTCGTGGACATCCCCCATCCCTCTAAGGCTCTAAGGTGTGGGGCAAGCTTTGGTGGGACCACCACCATTGGCCAACCTCTGGATCAACCAGCAAACCTTGACACAATGTTGAAGTTAATGGTGGATTCGTGGAAGACCCATACATAATAACTGAAAAAAAAAAAATTCCATCAGCATGAATCTACCTTTTTCTCATAGCATCTTTCTTTCCGCTTCAACCTAAACTTGGTTAGAGCCGCTTCTCTTTGGGTGGAATGATGAGGATCCATCCCTCTGATTCTATCATGAACGAAGCGACCTTCACCATTCCCGCTTTCTGCAGTTGCCCCAGCAGCAGCAGCTGGAGTGACATTCCCATTACTTCCACTGCAAACACTCCCACATCCACTGCTGTTATGTTGGCTTACATCACCATTACATATACTGCTATTTGCACTCTGACCAGCTGCCAGTGAATCATCTCCAGGATTCTCCACAGATTCCAAATTATGCTCCTTCTCTTTCATAGTTTGGTTAGTATAATTGTCAGCATTTTGATCATGAGAGAGGCAAACTTGCCCAGAGTTGTGAGTTTCAGGATTGGAGCGATGAGATGAATTCAGATGAATGGTGGTTTCTTGCTGGCTGCCTGAATTTTGACCCCTTGATGGCAGTTGATGTGATTGTGAATAAAACATGGGCGGCAGTATGGTACCATAGCTAGCACATAAACCATCAAACCTTATTTCTCTGACAGGAATAACCCCAGGCTGACAGCATGGTTGTATTGTTTCAGATTGATCAGATTGACCATTAACCAAAGAAGCCACATTTTCATCAGCATTATTCACAAGATTGGCACCATTCTGTTGAGCATTAGCAGTATTACTAGGGTCCTGATTTGGCTTTAGTTTATGAGATCCTCTTGACCATTCTTTGGGTTCAATGCAAACACCAGTAGATGTTGGAAGAAGAGGCTTCACTGCCCTGTTATTATACCTGCAGACAGAAACTTTGAATTTAGTAGAAATCCAGTGTAAAATAGTATCAATGCAATTGTATAGCAATACAATATATATATATATATATATATATATATAGGCCCTAGGTGTTAGTAATTAATTCAGCAAGGGTGGAACATATTAAGCTTAATCTTTCTATTATTGTATTTACATTTCTCTATTTTCCTTTTAATCACAAGAAATCATAATAGACAAGAATGATCTATGACATTCATCTAATTTTGATGAAAAGGACTCATCCACCAATTTATTCCTGATAATCCACACACTATAAAAATTTTAGATAAAAAAAGACTACAATATTCCATCAAAATGATAAAAAGAAAAATAAATGAACACTTGGAGACATCTGTATATTTTTGGAGTAAAGATGCATAGAATACTGGAATGATCAAATCGTTGCAACCCTTAATTATTTATGAGCAAAGATCTACAGTGGAAAATTTTGTGGTGGCTTTTTGTAGCATGAACAAAAAGCATGGGTCTTTAGTCTTTTATTCATGCTACAAAAAGCATGGGTCTTTTTTGCCACAGCTGATCACCAGATATTACTTATTGATAAAGTCGGGTAACTTGTTAGTGTCAAATCATAATCTAGACCAAGCATATAGAGACCCATAAGTCACACGCAAACCAGGTGTTGCAGAAAACCATAAAGGGATGTACAGTATCAGAGACAAAATCATTAGATTTTCCTTAAAACCAACTTATATGAACTTGTAAATGTGAACAAAGTCCAGCATAAAAGGATTCTATAAATGTCAATGAAATATTCAGGATACGAGGACTTGCATTTCGAACAGAAATTAAAAGTTGTTCTTTACAAGTATTGCATCCCCCAGAAAAAATAGAGTAACACCAATACCTACATATCCAAGGAAACTGCCCAAAAAAAAAAAAAAAAAAAATTTGGATAGGGGCCTTGGATGTAATAACTTATGTTCTCATTTTGAGTGTTGAAACATAAAGATTATTATAAGGGTAATTGTATGGACTTCTGTTACTATTGAATGCTTCTATATCTGATGTATTAGTCTCTCCTGTAATAGCCTAAGTGAGTCAATTCATTTATTTATTTTCTGCTGAGAGGTTCCCCTACTACAGTTTCATTTGGTTTCAAAAAAAAAAAATCACATGTTTCAAGAAAATTGCTATTGGATGCTTGAAGCATTTCTCCAATGCTGCCAGTAGATATTAGTAGAATTCCCCTATTCAGTCTATAAAAAATTACATTATAGAAGTAATTTCAAGTAACATGACGCACAAAATAATTAGTATAACTTCTTTGAAGATATTAGGGATGGGCAAGAATGAATAAACATGCAACTGTCAAGGAAACAAGTTGGTCCTAGTCCTAACCCATAAGAGGTGTCTCTAATGACATTATACCACATGCTAACCAGAATTGTCTATTAGATCTTAATCTTCAAAAGTACTGTTTCACAACAAACAGAATGAAGCACAGGACACAGGAACTCACCATGAAAAGGCTGAGGCATTTGAATGGTTCAATGTATGCCTTTCATCACTCCCTTGGTTTTCAGAGTCACTAGGATGGAATCTTTTGAGGGAAAGCTCCAATAGTGGACCAGAACCCAAGTTATCATATGAACCAGACTTATCCATATCATTGGACAGAACTTCTTGAATAACAGTGTTATATGGGTGTCCATAAGTGAATCTTGGGTGATTATCAAATGCTCCAATCAATTCAATGGCTTCTCTAGAATGTTTGGCCTGATTATAATTTTCTTCATGAGTTTCATTAGAAACATTAGCACCCTCTCTCTGATTTTCTGGTGCCACATCCTCATAATGGGTCATTATTTTTCCATAAGCAAGGTCTTCTCCTGGAATTAGTCTAGCTGAGTCATTAGCTTCATTCCACAGCGCCAACTCTGATTCCAGTCTAATTGATTTATCTGCCGTAACGAGCTTGTTAGATGGCCAACTACTGATAAGCTAATTGGACCAAGAAAAATGGAAGGCCAACAAGAACTCATGAAGATGACAAGATTAAAACAAGAGAATGTGCCATACCTACTCCTAGGCCCTTATGCATGAGTGATTCCTGATCCAAACTAACACAATCTTCATGCTTCTGTATTCTCCTGTCAATCATAGGAGAATAACTCCTACATTTTTCTTGCAAAACATCCTGCATACTTTGCATGCATGCACTCTCAGCTTCCGTATCTGGCTTTGTACAAGAGCTCTGCAAAAGAGGTCACAAAACATCCAATATGTGTAAAACGTCTGAAAGATAAGATTTTCTTTATTATACTGAGCATATTATCATATATCCTAGATAATCACTATTCCTAACAACTTGGTTCATTTAATATAAATAGATCAAAGCACCAGCCTTATTAATTCAGTTAATTCTTGTCAGAAAGAAATGCCTAATCAGCTAAGACTTTGCTCTGTACAAGAGCTCTGCAAAAGAGGTGGCAAAACATGCAGTTTCTGTGGAAAACTTCATGTAGCTGGCCTAAACTGAAAAAGAAATTTTCCTTTAGCAGTAAGCGGCCTTATTAGTTGGGATAGTTGGGATAAGGCTGTTTTTTGCTGTTGTTGTTGTTGTTGTAAGCGGCCTTATACCGAAGTGCTTGTAAGTTAATACCACAAATTTACATAAAGTATCAGAAGCACACCTGAAACAGACATGCTTCATTCCAGATACATTATATATGATTTAAACAGAAACAATGTGTTACCATGCCAAAAGACAGGAGAACACGTACCTGAGCATCACTTCCTTTCTCACTGCACTCCTTATTTTTCTGTGTGCAAGCAACATAATCGCTTGAGTGATTACTTGCAGCATTGTTTTCAGAGATAGCTTCAACTTTTCGTTGTGCAAAGCTCCCATCTTGGCGACCTTGTCCACCACCACCTGACTGATATGACAACATGAACAAATAGAAATTCAGTTAGAATTCAAAGTCTTAAAGTGACTATGGAACCAAAAACAGGCAAGAATTTCATATAAAGATGGGGCATACAGATTGTCTTCTCCAAACATGCTGCCATAAGTTCGTAAGCTCGTTCTTTCTAATAGGCTTAATGAGAAAGTCAGCTGCACCTCTCAACATGTAGTCGAAAACCATGCTAGTTGAATCATGTGAGGACATCACTGCATGATCATAATAAAAATCCCAACTTATTTAAAATGAAATTCCTATGAAGCTTAAAATTAAAAATATTATGAAAAGATTATGAATATGGTATCTTTAAACATATCATACTTATAACAGGGATGTTTTTGCAGGTCTCATGCTCCATTATCAAGGTCAGAAGAGCAAATCCAGAAATTAGCGGCAACTCCACTTCTGTCAAGATGAGATCTATGTTATTTGGTCCCCGCTGTAGTACCTCCCATGCCTTTAAGCCATCACGAACCGCATCAACTGCTCAAACAAACATAACAATTGGCTTTTAGTTCCAAGATTGTAATTCTTCTTAAGATCTAAGACATATCTTAACAACAACTGACACTCTATAAAGAAAAACATAGATTGAAATTTTTTTATGTAAAAAATACCAAGTGAAAAACACATCAAAAGATTTAGAGAAACTCTACGTGGAGTGGTAACATGTTAATTGGAGGAAAAGTATGGACCAATTTTGGGGCATTTAATAAGCCCTTATTTGAGGGCTGTCTATGCCAAAGATGAAAATAAAGAATATAGCTCTCTCTCTCTCTCTCTGTCAAACCAAAAAAATGCAAACAGTTTAAGCTCTCAGCTTGTATTGGAACCTCTTGAAACCTTACTCAGTAGAAATTCTAAACCTTTTATAAAATAAAGAAATTTTTTAACACCACAGACCATCAAATCTCATAATGGAACCCAATTCCCCACCAAAATTAAAGACGTTTAAAAGTGGAAAAATAGAACTAGCAGATTTCTCAAAGAGTAAACAGGGCCTTTCCCTTGAATTTGGAGACTAAACCATGTGTGGGTGCCGAAGGATACCAATCACCAAGATTTCAAGGCTTAACATCCAAAATTATAAACCCTCACCCGAAACTCCTCGGGATTTTACTACTTCTACCTCAAAACTTACTAACCTCAACCACACATGTCGATCCTGGATGAAAACAGAAAAATGTCTTCTTTTTATTTTCTTTTCTTCCTTTTTTTTATGACGATGATGATAAATAAGAAAAATATCATTTTTTACTAAAAGCAAAACTACCAAAAGAACAGAAGAAAGGCAATCAATCAAATCCCAAGATCCAGTTCTCTGCGCAAGAGAATCCAATACACTTCAAACAAACTCGACAAAGTTCAACAAAATTAAGCAGTGAAACCAATATATTGAACTAAACTATCCAAAATCTAAATCTAAACTAAACTGACCTTTGTAACTGCATTTCCGGAGAAGCGCCGAGATAATCTGCCGTGTCGAATCATCTGCTTCAACCAACAAAACTCTGAGAGACATCCGAGGAAGAAATCTCCCCCATTTCATCACACTTGTAGATTTCTCATTAGTCTCCTTCTGTGTCTCCCTCTCCTCTTCCTCCTGTAACACCACCTCCATAGCCTCTTCACAACTCCGAACAACTTCCCCCATTTCTGTCTAATCCAAACAAAAACCCTAATTTCTCGTCAACCAGAAGCACTACTGCAGAGCTGCTGCTGCTACTGTAATCCTCACTCTCGTCCCTTCTTTTCCGCTAAACTTATCAGAAACTCCTCTATTCTTAGCGGAGAATAAATCCAGATCGATTTGTAGAAATATAGCTCCTACCGATTCCAGTGCTACCACCTTAAAGACCGATCGATCTGGTTTAAGAACCGCGAGAAGTGCGCCAAAAATATCTATCTCGAAGACTTTCTCTCTCTTCTCTCTTCTTTTGTGGCTCATATCTGCCACGTCACCTACCCCCAGAAAATATCAGATCAGAAGGTGGGCCGCCATTGGCTCTCGCTGAATCGAGGATTACGTGGCGCACCGCAAATCACACATTTAGATTTTTTCTTGAAATCGAACAGGATTCGGCGGTGACCTATCTGTGGGCCCCGCTGGAAGGACACTTGCGGGTGAAGCCTCGTTACTGGAGCGGAATATTTTCTGAAGAAGGCTACCACGTCATCTGCGTGTACGGGACTCGTATAATCCCGTGGGTGGAGATGTGACACGTGGAACTGGAGCGGATATTTTCTGAGGTTCGCCACGTCAGATGCGTGCTATAGATTCAAAAAAAATCTCTTTCATGGTTGGAGATGTGACACGTGGGAATATTAGCAAAGTATCGTGGTTTTGTGGTCCTGGAGTAAGTTAAACTGTCATTTACGCTTTTTCATTTTCTTTTTAGCAAATTCCAAGCTGCTCCCATGGGAGACGGCTGGGATTAGGTACGGACGTAATTCCTACAAAGAGGTGTAAAAGGCATCAGAGGCTGACGCATCAGCTCCGAAAAGTGCTTTACACTTTTTGGGGTCGCTTATCACTTTTTAGCACTGATGTGTCTGCACCCTGACACCGTTTTGCACCTCTTTGTACGAATTTCATGTATACCTAATCCAAAGTGCATGAGAGACACCGGTTGTGGAACCAACACGATGCCTGATAAAGGGTACTTTGATAAACCCATGTATATTAACCAAGACACTCTTTAATAGGCAACGTTTCACATACTGATTGGTGCTGATGTAATAATCTCCCCCACGGATTTGGTACACCCTTAACAAACCTTTAAGGTCTGCCCATATGCAAAGGCGGGCATATGGTGTCAAAAAATGAAAACCATCATCCCATAAAGTGTAAATCACTTTTTTTGATGCTAGGTGTCCACCCTTGCATACGGGTGGACATTAAGCATTCATTAAGGGGTGAATAAAATCCACACCAAATAATCGATCCCTTACAGATAGAGATGATTCAAACCCTCTTTTCGTGTGATATCCAACCCCCCGAGAAGGGATGTGCGATTTGGCAAAACCCTTAAAATCAGACTAAGCTATGAATGACATTAGAGGCTGACACATCAGCACCAAAAAAGTGAAGGAATGTCTACGTCACAGCCGCAAAAGGGAGTGGGATTTAACGAATTTGAAATTACTTTTGTGGTTGTGGTAGTCCCATTTGAAATGTAGAGGGATTTCCAACGAGAGATAACTCTCCCTCCCAACCCCCTAGTTGACTTAAGGATGCCCTCGGATTCCAATTTTGTAAGTTCTGGTTTTTGTTGTTAAAGGATGTATCCCGTTTACCAGATAAAATATAGATATATATCCTACTGCTGTCGTACCGTGATTCGTGATTAAAACTGTTGCCCAACCCAATCACGGGAAAGGAAAATGACATATGAAGGAAGGTTGCTTTCTTAGGGTTTATTTAAACAAACTACTCCTTAATTATTCTTTCTTATTGCGATTGATGCGACAATAAGAGGAATCCTAGCACAAGTGGCATAAAAATCTGCTCTCAACTTTAACCGGCAAGAAAAATATATACAAGGGTTAAGGATTCAGGATCCTCTACAATTCTTAAAATACATAAACATGAAGCAATTGTCTACAATGTGACATGTATGCAAAAATTTAAAACACTACCTAAATTTAATTAATTTTTAAAATCTTTGTTTATGTGTTGCACAATCGCTATATGTTAATGTATTTTAACAATTGTAGAGGAGTTTGAGTCATTATGTAAGAACTAACTACAAAGAGTGACTTTGTATGGAACTCTAGTGTCAATCTCAGCGAACCATGACAAGGGCAACTCCAACATAAACAACTATTCAGTGAAGACAATAAGTGATATCTAAACCAAGGAAAATAGGTGCACCCCGCGGGTCTGGCAAGGATTTTTTACTCCAATGATAGCCTCCGCTGATGTCCAAGGGCGGCCACATCAGCATCAGAAGTGATTTACACACGCCCCCAAAAAGTGAAAATCACTTTCGGCACTGATGTTTGTATAAAATCCAAACCGCCCACAGGTTTCTTAGTTTTGTGGCTTCGGAGTAATCTGAACTGTTATTTACACTTTTTTTATTTTCTTTTTGACAAATGGCAAGCAAGATCTCTGAGACCATCTTTGAATCCTCTTGGTCAAAATGGAGAAATACAAGGCCAGTATGTTGGTGAAACCAACACGATGCCTAACAAAGGGGTACTTTGATAAATATGTTTTTATATTCTTAAACCCTTGTATATTATCAACACACCCTTTACCTTTACCGGGCAATGCTTCACACAGTGATTGGTACGCCCCCCAGATTTGGTGTGTAACAGAATGCCTAATGTCTACCCATATGCAGAGGCAGACATATGATGTCAAAATTTGTTAATTACTTTTTTGATGCCATGTGTCCACCCCTGAATATATATTGGCGAACACCTTATGTGTTCATTAAGGGGGCACACCAAATCCATGCAGTATAATCTTTCCCTTGCAGGATGATTCAAAACCTCTCTTCTTGTGAGATCCAACCCCCGAGAGGAGAATGTCTACAGTCCCGGATTTTGTGCGAACAAAAAACATGCACAAGTTGTGTACATGGATCAGGGGAGAACACATCAACATCAAAAACTGATTTACACTTTTTGGGGGCATGTTTATCACTTTTTGGCATTGACGTGTCCACCTCTTAGTCCGTGCACGTCTTTTGTGTGCATGAAATCCAGGGGTATGAAATATGTCTACAGTCCAAACGAGCCTATTACATCCACTTACTTTTGTGGTTGTGGTAGTCCTGTTTGAGCTCCGGAGGGATTTTCAACGCGACACACTCCCCCTCCCAACCACTACTTGGCTTAAGAATGCCCTCCGTAAGGATGTCAGGGATTCCGATTTTGTAAGATCTGGCTTTTGTTGTTGCGATTTGGATCCTGTCCGGCCTCCTTATGGCCTGTTTGGACCTAATAGGTTGGCACATCACGTAGGCTAGCAAAATTGGTGATTTAAGTATTTCCTTTTTGTATGATGTGTTGACTAGTTATGGGTGTCATATCAAGTGCACCACATTCCTGATGTGACCACTCAGGAGGGGGAATCAAAAACCCCCCAAAAAGTGAATTGATTCCACCCCCTGAGTGGTCCCATCAGGGGTGTGGTACATACGATATCATCCCCTAGTTATGCCTAACAGATCTTAAAGAGGTTGGACAGGATCTCTGCGGTTGTCCTTAGTCGGTGAATCGGGCTGATATCCTCTACGCCACCCCTCCTTGTGAGCCACTCAATGGCCACACAAGGGGGAGGGAATCAATTCACTTTTTGGAGGTGATGTGACATCTCAGAAAGTGAGTTGATCCCCCTTGTGTGGCTATTGAGTGGCTCACAAAAGGGTGGCATAGAGGATTTCAGGCCGACGTATCCTTTTTGCCAAAAAATATATATGTATCCTACTGCTGTTGTCCATGATTCGTGATTAAAACTGTTACCCAGCCCAATCACAGGATGGGAATACGCCATATAGAGGAAAGGATGGTTGCTGTCCTTTTAGGGTTTCTTTGTACAAGATTTCTTAATTATTATTTTTTTGTGATTGATGCGACAACAACAGCAACCCTTGCGTAAGTGGCATAAAAATCTGCTCTCATGTGAACAAACAATGATACTTCTCTAAACAACCCCCTCCCCGTCCCACCACCCGAAAATGCTAAACAGTGTTTTTCCCTTCTCTTTGCGGGGATAGGTCAACTAAATGGTATTTCCATAACTATGGGCTTATGGATTTTCACTTCATTGGGGGTAGTATGGGACCCTTAGTAGGCGAGAAAATCACTCGTTTAATCAAGTATACTACTAATAGATTTATACATGTTATTATAGTGTGTGCTTCCAGAAGAACATGCATGCAAGAAGCAAGCTCCGGCTCAAAAGAATTGACTAAACAAGCAACGACCTTACTCACATTGGGGCGCTAACATGCAGCAAGAAAATGGATGTGCTAACCCTTATAGAGTGAGTAGAAAACGGATGCGCGCTAACAAAACGGTTTTAGAGAGAGAGAGAGAAGGGTTAAGGGCTCAAATCCTCTACAATTCTTAAAATACATTAACATGAAACTATTGTTTACAATGTGACATGTATGCAAACATTTAAAACACCCCCTAAATTTAATTAATTTTTTAAATCTTTGCCTATGTGTGCACAATTGTATATGTTAATGTACTTTAACAATTGTAGAGGAACTTGAGTTATTGTGTTAGAAGTAGGGCTGTCAATTATCCGGCTAAGCATCCGAATCCGATCCGAATCCAATTCGATTAAAGCAAATTCGGATGCTCATATATCCGACTCCGTTTAAAATCCGATCCGATTATTAGATATCCGATTA
>JAOXJP010128675.1:0-13655 GCA_025762735.1 Platanus orientalis | reverse complement strand
CAGGGAGAAAAATAAAATCCATTAAGAGGGAAAAAAACTACTAACATCTAAGTTGATCTCTGTCAAGAAAATAGAGTTTCTTATGTAAGTACAGAAAAGCATAAAAACTCTTTTAGAGCTACAACAAAGAAAAGTAGGGAAAAAATAAAATCAAAATAAGGGAAAAGAAAAAGTCAAGAAAGCACAGTAACTTAATCAAGTATAGATATATGATTAAAAGATTTATTTATCAAGCTTTACTGTTTTGCTATCTTTCTAGTTGGCCTAATTTAAGCCTAAAATTGGATAAATTGGATTGTCAGTTGGTATCAGATTTTTAACAATGGCCCGCCCATTAGGCAACCCATGAATTGCTTCTACATCATCAAGAGTTGATGGGCTATTTTTTTTATGGCCATTTTATAATTAACCACCTATTTGGTTACACTTACTAAGCCTTCTCATCACATTCAACAATGATCTGATCATAGCATTAAGATATGATGATGAATATTTGGGCTAGTTGTATGTGGGCTTCTCGCTGTCTAATTATGAAATAGAAGGTGGACCGGAAAACAATAGGTTCTATTTAGTTCGATATGGGTCAGAAAGTCCAACCCATCAAACACTAATAGATTCTTTTTTTACCAAAAATATAAAAAGAAAAGAAGTCGTACAAATTCAAGTTTTATTTTATTTTTCACTAAATATACTAGCAAATAGTTAATGGGTTTCATGATAATTTGTCAATGGACTTGGGCTTACGCCTCCTGGTAGAGGTCTTGTACTGTGGTTCAAACCTTGCCCAACTAGGTCTGGATTTGGGAGCCCAATTGTCTACTGGCAGTAAGTTGTTGAGTCCCATATGATATAAGCATTTTAAAGCGACAAGTTTGAATGAATTCAAGTCTTCTTAAGCATAGTGATTCAGGCTGCTGTAAACCATCCGATGGGAATATCCATGGAGATTCATTCTGATACATCGGCATGCATGCATATCATACGGATCCTAATCTGACAGTTGAGAGTATATCTGAACTCGCACATAAGAAAATGCTTTCTGATTCATTTTGTGCAGCTTATCTAACCAAGCTTCACTGCCCCTTTGACATAGATTCAGATTGTCTTACAGATGGGCCCTAGGCCCAGCCTCGATAGAAGGATCCTAACAATCCAAATTCGTGGGCCGGACCCAGCTAAGGCATATATATATATATTTTTTGATGAATCGGCTAAGGCATCTATTGACCATATATGATGAAACATTCTAGAATAATCCTATTAATCAAAATTTAAATTTTGTGGTTTGAATTTCCTTTCTTACTACTTGCACTGTTTTACTGGTCTTGTTACATGATGACTTCATGTAAGGCACGCTTAGCGTCTGAAGACAAACAACATAAGAAGTGAGTTTTGGATTCATTGAAAAAATAGAACAAAACAAAGAGAATGTTGGAGGAAAATGGAAGTACCCGATCTAGTTTTGGAGGAATTTAATGTACCCAATAGCTTCCATTAGTACAGAGGCCGTGTCGGTCTGTAAGTCATACATGCCAAATATATTATATATATAATACATAACATATGAACCCTCCTCCCCCACACCCCAAAAATAAAAAAATAAAAATTATAATGTTATATCTAGATTCCCTAAAAAATAGGTTCCATCTGGTTTGGTTGTTTTTACTCTTCAACCCATCATTCTTTTATGTTGATAAAGGGGGGGCGGCCAATGCCAAAGTGCTTTGGCAACTGAGGCATATGTCTTCCACATGGAAGACCCAAGGTCAAATCCTGGAGGGGGGTGGGGTGAGCAGTGTGCAGTGGAAGTCACCTGCTCAGGTTGGGTTGGGGGGCAGGGGGCGGGTAGAGTTGGGTTGGCTCATATGAGTAGATACTGATGTAGATCCTAGAGGTCAGTACCAAAAAAAAAGGGTGGGGGCGAGCTATTGGGTCTAAGATATCGAGAAATGAACAATGTATACATCATGTGCTCTCAAAGTGTCTTGAATTCAACCTGAGATACAACCCGAGTATGCAATCTGGAGAAAAAAATATCTAAACAACTTGTTCGGTGAATGGTGAGCAGGCAAATTTTTTACCTGATTCGGGGTCCGACCCAACCACGTGTTGAATAGGTTTATATTGGGGTTCACAATGCAACTTCTTAATTGATAGTGATATTCTCCTTTTGTTTTCACCTGTAAACGTACGTTTCGAGTTGAATCATTATGCTTTGTGTGATTGTTGTTTTTGCTATTTTCTTTCTTCTATTTTGTTGCTTACACAACACTGCACTAGTTGTAGTAAAAAGAAAATTACTTATTGTTAATAGTAGTTAGAGTAGTAGCGGCAATAGCAATTCTAGTAATGCGTTGTTATCATTCATACTACTGCTAGCTATGATGATTATGTGAAGAATGTTGATGATGGAACCTGATTAGCAGCTAGGAGTAATGTTGATTTAGGAATACTGTTTGAAATAGGCATCTAAACAATGGTATATCAAGTTTGATACTTTCATGTCTAGTAACGAGTATAAAAGTTTTCATGCTGATCATTGCTATTATTTCAAAATTTTTAGTGCTTCTTATATTATTCTCTTATTGTATGTAGATGATATGCTTGTTAAAGGTTCAAGCATGGCTGAAATAACGAGGTTGAAAGAGAAACTCTCTAAAGAGTTTTATATGAAGGATTTGGCTACAACAAAACAAATTCTTATTATGCAAATTAGCAGAGACAAGGTGAATAGGCAATTGAGGTTATCCCAAGCACATTACATTGAAAAAGTACTTAAATGATTCAACATGGATGGTGCTAAGCCGGTTAGAACTTCCCTAATAGGCCACGTCGCTTCAAACTTTCTAGAAAGTAGGGTGCAACAACAGATAAAGAGAGATAGTACATGCCAAAGATACTATATGCATTTGCAGTTGGTAGTCTTATGTATGCAATGGTTTGCACTAGATCAGACATTGGTCATATAGTGGGAGTTGTGAGGAGGTTTATGAATAATTCAGGTATGAAATATTGGCAAGCTGTGAAGTGGATTAAGAGGTACTACAGATTTGTCGTTATGCTATGATGGTGCAAAAGTAAATCTACAAGGATATGTTGATTATGATATATTAGGAGATCTAGATGACAAAAAAAGAACTATAAGTTACATCTTCACTTTGAGTAGTGCATCAGTTGGGTCTTAAGGTTGCAAAAGATTGTTTATCTCTCAACTAAAGAAACAAAGTATGTGGTAATTACAGAAGCATGCAGGGAGATGACATGACTACAATTTATTTTGAAAGAGTTGGGTAAGGAGTTAAGAAATTTAAAATTATATAATGATAGTCAAAGTGTAATTCATCTTGCAAAGAATTTTTCCTTTTATGTAAGGACAAAACATATTGATATGCAATATCATTTTATAGATGGAATAATTACTTTAGAGAAAATTCACACTAGTATTAATTTAGCCGATACATTTACTAAGGTGCTTATGTTGAGAAGATGAAAACATGTTCAACTTCTATTGGTTTTCTAGCTTGAGGGAGTGAAAGAGATTCACATTGAGTTTGCATTCTTGTTCGACATTTTACAGATGGAGCTGGGGATTGATTACAATCAATCTCCAAGTGGGAGATTGTTGAGGATGGAGCCTGATTAGCAACTAGGAGTAGTATTAATTGAAGAGTATTGTTTGTACGGCTTCGAAATACAAGGCGCCCTTGGCACTTGGATCTAGCAATTCATTCATCTTTTCTTTCGAACATAGTGGAAGTGGTGAGAATCTGTGGATGTAGGCAATCTTGCTGAACCACATAAATCGTTGTGTCGTGTGTGTGATTGCATCTTGTTTTTTTTTTTTTTTGGTACCTTACCTTTACAAAGAAGAAGAAGAAGAAGAAAAAGAAGAAAAAAGAAGAAGAAAAAGAAAAAGAAAAAAAGAAAAGAAAAAGAAGGGATTGTAGAAATATTACCTTGCCAAAAGGTGCCACCATCTGTTGGAGAGTTGCAATTCTATTTCTTAGTTTCTCCTTCCTCACCTAGAAGAATAACACATTTCCAAAATTCCTCAAAGCAATAAAATCTCACTAATTAGATAGAAGCGTGGATGTATTTTCATGCACCTTAAATGGCGGAAAAGAAGAACGTGATTCAGATCGAGACTTCTTGCTTGCCACATGAGATTCCTTTACGTCAAAAAAATTGCTGGGTCTTTTTGTTTCTGCAACTCCATTTGTAATGAACGATATCTTTGAAATGCAAAAATTAAATATTAGTTGTTTGATTAATAAAAGGAAGGGCCATCAAACACAATATCTCTATAAAGATCTAACCTAACAAAAAGATACATGTAGAAAAAAGAATAAAAAAGGATACTTGTTTTTTGGTGCAATGAGGTAGGATAAAAATTATGAACAATCAAATGGTTTAAGTTTCTATTCATTTTTTCCTCCCGAATACGAAAAGAAGCCACTTGAGATTTATAAAAGTTTCCAAAAAAAAAAATATGATTTACGTAGCTATTATAGGAGTTGAAGTCGTCTACTACAACTTGAAGTATGGTAAAGTGTTCATTTCTAGTATATTACAATAGTAAACTTAACTTTCATTTGGAGATTAAACTCTAATAAATAAAATACCTAATAATAATAATAATGAATATTTTTACTGTCATGATGATGATGCAGAATGTCTTGATGGTAATATTACAATTGCAATAGCCACCGCCCCAAATTATTACCAAGAAGAAGAAGAAGATCAAGAAGAAGGAATGTACCCACTTTATCAGGCCTGCTTGATGGCCTATGACTGGATTCTTGCAGATGGCCAAGATTGCAAGACAAACTTTCTTTAAATAGCTCAAGATTATTTTGTGAAAGCTGGCTATAACTCCCACAAGATTTTGTAGGCGTCAACAGATCCAAAGCTTCCAAGTTCATGCCTAAGGAATTTGAAAATGTTGAAGACAACGGATTCATGTTTGAGATATTAGTATTTGGAAAAATCTGGCTAAAGTTCCCTGCACTGGATCTAGCTATACCTCCAACATTATTAGCATAACTTTGAGCATTGGAGTACAACTCTCCACCTGAAAGCTGAAGTCCATTGCTTAGGTAGCTTGAAGAGAAGGATTTAAGCAAGACCTTCCCACTTAGGCCATGCAAATTTTGTTGCTCATGTTTAATGTAGCTTGTGGGAGGTAAATTTATTTCTTCGAGTTTCGATGGGCTATTGACTGTTTTGCTAAATTTGGGGAATGAATCTGATAAATCCTCCTTGATTTTTGCAAGTTGTAGTTGATAAGCTGATTGATTGTTGAAGCTGCCATCATTACTAGCCCGATGGAAACCTAATTCTTGAATCATGGAAGTGTTGAGAGGAGAGACTAGATTGTCATTGTTTTGCTTTAAGTCCCTTGAGTTTGAGATAGCTCCATTAAGCATTTGGATTGAAGTTACTTCCATTCCTGCATAATCAGTTCAGATAACATGCTAGAAATGAATTAAACCCTTAGATGAAAAAAATGAATTAAACCCTTAATGAAAACCTTATCAACATTATAATGAATAAAACCCAAGAAAAGCTGCTTTAACCCATTTGAGAAAATGCTAAATTAGATAAGATTAAGACCCCTAGCTTGTGAATTAAGTTCACATCATTTGAAAGTCTTCTGGGAAATTAAACCACCTGTTGGTTTAAACTCCCTGATGGCCAATAAGAACCCAAAAAATGAATCCCAAATTCAAGGTATTTTGAAGTAATCCTAAAAAAACCAAGTCAAAGGGGGAATGAAAAGAGGAGAAAAAGAAAGAGATTCCAAATCCTAAAATTACATTGGTGATTTTCTAAACAACCAAAACTCATAATTATTATTAAACTAAAAGAAAAAAACAACAACAATCCAAATACTAGCAATAAAGCATATTGTGGATTTACATATATGGATTGAACAAGTACAAGAAAGAAAAAAAGAAAGAGACTAAGAGAAGGGATTTTCGAACTTACATAATGAAATTTGGGTTCCAAGCATGGTTGCTTCCAACTCCATACAAAGATAAAGTGGCCAAGGAAGAAGACCCAATAAGTTGTTCTTGGAGCTGATGCTGGTGATGGTGGTTTTCAGATTCCATGATTTTTAAAAGGCTTGAAAATCCCAAGATGAGTAAATAAATTTTTAACTAGCTTAAAGAATCTCTCACGCTATTCAAAGAAACAGTTCAGGTGACACCCACAAACCTTCTTGCTTTTAGCCACTTTTCTACTTAGTTTCATCTTTACTTTTTCATGTCTCAGCTTAAAGTACCCTTGGAACAAAAGGTGGAAAAAGGAGAGGGAAAAAGAAGTGTGAATAAACCACCTCAAGTCATCCTCCCTCCTTCCCTCCTCTCTTTCTTCTGGTGTCCCTTCTAACTTCTCCTTTTCAGGCAGACGTTCTTGTAATCTCTGTCGCTCTCTCAAACATATTACTCACTAACTCTCTCAAATCTTTTGATTTTGTTTTGTTTTGTTTTTTTTTTTTCTTTTTCAAGTGAGGTTTTTAGTGCTCATTGCAATTACAGGGAGATGATTATACTTCCTCCACCCCATGATTAATATCCCTACCTTCGATCCCTTGGCTTTCAACAAAGGTCTCAGGAGAGATGATTACTCTCTCTCTCTCCCCTTTCTTTTATAATTCCTTCTCTCCCATGCCCATATGTTGAATACTCTTATAACATATGTGCATAATGTCGGCAAACTAAAGCGGATGATTTAAATATACAGAACTAGGGGGGGAATGCTTGTATTCTGCACCCTTACCCCATCTCAACCCATTATCAAGGTTAGTCTCCCTTGGACTTAGACCCACCACACATAGAAAGTTAATTGCATGATTTGGATGTCCTGAAATTTGATCATATTTTTTAGGGAGATTAGATAGATCATCCAAGAGCTGGCCGGCGAAGATCGATGAACACACTAATTGTGGCCAGAAATGATCTGATCACATCTCTTATGGTGGTGCAGTGCACCATAGTATCATTTACCACTAATTTTGTTACAGTCTACATGAACAAACTACATTCTTTTAATTGTTAATTACCTTTCCAAATTATAAGAGAAATCATTCAAGATATTTACATATCATGTAGAAACAAAGGAAAAAATTTATCCCACATCATGAAAATAGATGCAAAAATATGTTTTGTTTTTGTCTTTTATATATTTCTTAAATAAAACAATTAATTGTCTCTCCTAAAAGGCTAAAACCCTAAGGTTGTAGGAGAGGTTAGAGTTTATGTACTTAATATATTTCAACACTCCCCTTCAGAAGGGACACTCCTGGACAATGAACACGGGGGAGTTAGGTGTGAGTCCACATAATGTGCATACATGCACATAGAGAGTTTGGGAGAATAATTGCAACCATGGGGAGATTTGTACTCAGCAATTTACAACTTGCTCTTATACCAACTGTTATGAACCTAACCAATATGCCAAAAGCCTTACGACTAATGGAAACATGTTAGGCTAGGCTTTTAACTTTTGGGATCGTAAAATTCCACCACACTCCACAGCCAATGTTTGAACAACCTACTTTGCCTGTGGTGGCATTCATTCTGACCTCTTATCCAAGTATTCCTTTCCACCTGTGCCGGCTTTCACTTTGGTCAAACAACTTTTTCCATATTTTTGTGATGGCTTTCACTCTGACTCAGGTAACCCTCGTTACAACGTAGCAGCTCACTTTGGTCCAGGTTAATCTCTCCACATGTGGCCCCTTCCATGACTCAAACTCAAAACGTCATGTTGGTTCTGATACCAACTTAAATAAAACAATTAAATGTCTCTCCTAAATCCTAAGGTTGTAGGAGAGATTAGAGTTAATGCACTTAATATATTTCAACAATATTATCTAGAGTTAAGAAGAGATTTTCTTCTTATTTCTTATTTTCATTCGAACACTCATTATGATAGTTCGAGAAGGAACAGTTCTCAACAGTTTTCTCAATCACATCCCTTAGTGGCAAGCAAGAAAACTCTAACTGTAGAACTTATAGCTCTTCTCTCCAAAGAAAATTGTGAGATACTCCTGTAACTACACCTTTCCTCACCGCTTTTTCTATTTCTTATATATATATATATATATCTGCAGTAAGCTAAAATAAATTGATGTGCAATTGTTCTCAAATACAAGACAAAATCCATTCAAATTTAGGCGGGAGTTTTAAATTTTTTTGTATGTGCTGCCCTATAAACACTTGTAACATGTTAATGTAGTTGGAGACACTGAGGAAATTAACGTGAATCTCCTTTGGGGAGTTACAACCATAACAAGAACATCCTACGGCCCAACAAGGATGTAGAAGTGTAGAACGCCTACAAGATAATTTCTAAAATATCTTATTTTACTCCTTAGTGACAATATGTCCCTGCATGTATTGACATAAAGTATGATCTTAGGGGTGCTTTCGCATAAGTAGGTTTACAATTTGGGTGAGATGGAGGGTTGAGCTTGCCCAACCCACGTCCAACCTCAACTACATTTCTTAGACCCAAGCAAAGTGACTGACCCTCCAAGTTCCCTTTTCAGTCTTCTCAGGCTCTCAATCTTAGCTTGGACTCTTCTTGTTAGATTTGCTATGCTCAACTTCTTCAAACTATTAAAGCATGTGAATTAGAAACATTTCAGTTGTAAAGGTTGAGAAAAATCTTTGTCGTTAGGGTTTGGTTGCAACCCTACTGATTATTAGGGTAGATGCGAAGCTGATCATGAACAACAATCTTTCTCTCACTTAGATAGTGCCAGGCATCTCCTATATGAAGGAGAGACCCTCTTTCATCATAATTTTAGTGGCCCCATGTTTTGTCTTTTAACTTGGGGCCTTTGTCTTTTTGTGATCTTTTTGATCATGCTACAGACAAATTTGCTGCAGCTGATTATTTGGCTATTCAAAATAGGGAAGGGGGAGAGCGAAGAGGATTGTGTCCGCTTCCCCCTTGTACGCTAACCTCTTATGGGGGTAAGAGGGCGGGTACAACAGCTCAGGAAGTGATTTACATGCCCCCAAAAAGTGTAAATCACTTTAGGCGCTGATGTATCAACCCCTTGACCTCCAGCGGATGTTAGCGTATAAAGGGGAATCAGACAAAATCTCCCCTCGAGAGCTAGCATGCAGATATTCATTGAGACCTAAACGGCCTCTTTATGTGGTCCTTCCAGGAGCCTAAATTCTTTACTGCTAAAGCAACAGGAATTAGGGGGGGCGCAAAAAAGTATCTTGATGGTTTTTTTTTTGTAAGTGCAATGAGTGTATATAATTAACAAAAGCATCCCCAACTATCCAATGCACCAATAAAAATAATCTTGTGATAAAGTGGATATTAAGGATATCCAGACTACTTATGCAGTGGAGGATTCAGGCTCCCTTTCAAAGATTGGGACATGACACCTCTTTTTGTACTCAGATGAGGAATAACACTTCAAATCCATCCAAATACAAAAGAAAATAAATATAATGCTTGAAGTATAATTTTTGCATGTGATGGACTCTTGCGGGTAGAAACATGATGTATGTTATTGGTTTAAAAGGAATAATTTTAAGAATTATTTTGCTTTTAAATTCTATGGTTTTAGACTCTAAATGAAGATTGAACAACACCGTTGACCAATTTAACCTATGTTTAGATTTTTTTTGTCACAAATTAATTTTGTAAGACTTTAGTTATATTTTCATTGTTAACTAAAATTTGAGTAATCATATTAACTATTATTAATAATAATTTTCTAAATAAGATTTTTAGTTATTTATACTTCTATAATTTTATTCATTAACTAAATAATTAAGTTAAATGATAAGGTAGAAATAATTTATTCTTAATTATGTTTTGATTGGTTAATATTTGTTTAAATTAAACTTCATAATTCATAGAAAAATCTTCTATTAAATACATACTCTCTTTCTACATAGGTCCCATTAAGATGTGGATCCGAAGAAAAAAAACCCTTTTAAAAAATGACTTCCTCTTCTTCTTAAGACTTAATAATAACTATATAAAACTTGGAATGGTTTATATTAAAGAAAAGTTAGACAAAAATTACAGTTCATATTAAAACCAAAGTTCATTTAGGAAACAACTTTTAAAAGGTTTAGTTTCTTTACTTGTTTGCCAGATTAGAAACTAAACATAAATAAAAATAGGAAAAAGAGGATTTAAGAGAGTAATTATTAAGTTACAAACCTTAACAAGCAAATATTACTTCCTCCAATTGAGTTTGTATGACTCTTAAGTTTCTATTAAATAGGCCCAGGGTGTATATTCTTTTTCATGTTTTTTTTTTCTTGTAGAAGTTTAAAGAGAGGCCGAAAAACTTCACATGACCTTTAATCACCTAGAAAAATCATACAACAAGATATATAAAGAGTGTGTGTTCAAAAAAAGAAAGGTGCCTCAAATAAATGTCTTGACTCAGTTAATGATACATAGGGTGGAATAAAAAAAAAACCCTAGTGTTTGGACAACAAGGGTAGAGACAAGTGAGTTTGTCATCATAGTTACACACAAAGGTTTAGCATTGAGATTGTATCTTTTCATCTTAATTATGGATGAGTTGATTAGACATGCATATAGGAAGAGGTTTCTTTGTGCAAAGTTATTTGTCAATTATATTATTTCAATTAGCAAGACTAGAAATGATAAATGTCAAGTTAGAATCACAAATGGATGCTCTAGAATTATTATTATGATTTTTTTAAAGATACGGTAAACCAAAACAAAGTACACCGAATGAAACTTTAGTGAAAACTATCAGTGGGATGAGAAAACCATATAGATGAAAATCAAGAGATGCCGTAGAATCTTTGATATCTCAGTTCATTCATCCATAAGGAGGGAAATATTACATAGAATGTTGTTTATAGAATTAAAACAGGCCAGCTGGATGAAGTAGGAACGTGCTTGTAGAGTACTGTGTGATAGTTGAATGCCATTAATATTGATAGTTTTCTTTTATAAGATAGCCATAAGATCAGTCATGTTTATGTAGTAGGGTAACCAAGAAATAACACACATAGATTGAGTGTAGTTAAGATGAGGATGTTGAGATGAATGGCAAGATTGGAAAGGATAATATCATATTTGAATAAATTTGCAAGAGCTTAAGGGTAATACCTATTAGTGGTAAGATAATAGAAAATCAACTTAGATGAATTTTTATTTTATTTTTATGTACAACAAAGATTAATGATTACAACATGAGTGATATGGTGCAAGTTAGAGACGTTAAAAGGTCAAGAGAAAGGCCAACAAGGACTTGGCTTAAAGGTAAGCGGACTGTACTTCACTTCTTCTGCGCTGATGTACCAGCCATGATGTCATTCCAACTTTAGCCATTCTCTAAGTTGTCTTAACAAATCTGGCCTTGGGTTAAAAAAGGAAAGACATGATCCTAAATAGAGTGGATGAAACAGTAGGATCGTGCAGTGATCTATGAGGGATTAGGTAGAACAACTTAGAGAGTGGCTAAAATTGGAATGACATTAAGACTAGCACAACACAACAGTGCCAAAAAGTGAAAAACATCTCCCAAAAAAGTATATAACTTTTGTGATGCTGATATGTCAGCCCTAATGTGATTCCAACTTTAGCCACTCTCTAAGTTATTCTACCTAATCTCGTCTCATAGCGAACCCCAAGTAGCACATTTTCCCAAACCAACATAATATCTGACGTCACCAAATACCCAAGCCTCTTGACTAAATCCTACTTTGATTAAAGTTCTGAAAAGTCGTTAAACTGTGAGAATAGGCTCTTTTCATCTTTTTGTACAATTATTTTTACCGTAACTAAGCTTTCTAAATGAGTTTGAAATGGTCAACCGACTTAAAAAGTCGTGATCATTAAGAAAGAATTGGCTTTAAGTAACTAGAAAAGCTATCAAAATTCCAAGAAAACACCAAATTTTTTATTTTTGACAAAACTTTCAGAAATTTGATATATTAATAAATAATCAAATCACCATAAACTTGTGTTTTCCCAAATGCTTTAGCTAAGACCTTCCAACTAATACACATAATTGATACTTTTAACAAGCTTTTTGATTGATTTTTTATAAAGAACATGCTACCTTAGCTGATTGTTCACACTGAGGTATGAACGACTGGTAATAAATTTCCATAAAGAAATTGCCACCAATAAGTTTTTATTTTTTATTTTTTTTGGGGTATGAATTGCCACCAATAAAAATAATCAATAAGGAGATGAAACCATCTACAGCTTGGGGAGCTGGTTTTCTTTTATAAAAATAATCAATGAAGGAGATAAAATCATCTACAGCTCTAAATCACCACGGTTCAAATGGGCTATCACAGCCACAAAAATGTTATTAATTTTCGGTAAACTCACAATCACAATCTTTTGGAGCTGTGATATGACCGCTAGGACTGCACAGAGATTTAGAGCTGTACACGGTTTTCTCTGCCACTAAAGACACAACACTTTTGGTATTTTCTTTTTAATATTATTTTTTGTATGGCTACATGGGAGGCAAGATATCCTTTGCGACGCCCCATATGATAAAATGGGGTGGGGTCCATTCACTTTTGGGGGGGCATATCCTCTGCACCGCCCCCCTTTGCGATGCTTGGGAGTTGGGCGTGCAGTGACAACTCTAAAAGTGAATTGATTCCCCCCTCTACTTCAGCCCTCATGCGTCATAGATGGGAAAATCGTTGAGGATATGGGGCCATGGGGCTACAACATCCTGACAACCACACACGTTTGGGAGGAAGTGTCAATTCTAAAAGTGAATTGATTCCTCCTTCTGCCTTGGCCCTTGTGCGTTGCAGAGGGCGTCCTAGAAGATATCAGGCCCACACGAAGTAAGATTGGCCTACCAATGAGAAACCTGGGCAGACGACAACTCACCCTTCCCCCGATTTTGACACTGGGTCTTCCCTATCCCTGACAACAGACACTGCAGCCAGGCTTTGGGCTGCACTTTTTGTATTAACCGTGGAGTTTCTCAATAAAAATTATCAATAAATACAATACCAAAGCAATTGTTCGGTGATAAAAATGCCTTTGTAACGTAGATAGTGAATTATAAACAGATATGTGTTGTTTTGGGGGATAAAAGGATCCAAAAAAGTGTTCAGCTGAAAAAGTAGGTGGTCAATAAAAGACATCAAATTCAAAAACACATCATGTGTCTATCGATGCACGAAAATACAGGTCTGTCTCAAAACAGTCAATCATTCTCGAGGCACCTTTATTACCTTAGCTTATAATCCACTCAGTACCCATTCCTCCTTGTATCGGAAAGGATGATCTTCTGTTGGATATTTCAAAAGTTTAGTCCCAATTGATTGAGCATATGCTGAATCAATTGATTGAAAAGGATGAGTCTAATTAATCGAGAATTTGTTTGCTTGATCAAAATGGTCGAAACAAAAAAATTGAACGTCTGAGGTTCTTGGAGATTCATTTATAAGGAAATGTGCATATGCATTCAAGATTTTATCGACACTTATATCCATTTATTCAATAGTAAGGAGTGTCTATAGGCACATCCAAAAGTGCCTCTATAATTTCTAAGAAAAAAGGGATTCCCAAACGTGAAACACTACTTCAAAATCTCTCTCTCTCTCTCTCTCTCTATATATATATATATATATATATATATATTTGTG
>JAOXJP010128664.1:0-13655 GCA_025762735.1 Platanus orientalis | reverse complement strand
GTAAAGTGTCAAGTCTAAGATAATGATCCAAGCTTGAAAGAAAAAGGGCAAAGATGGACTAAAGACCTGCAAGATCAAGATAAGTACCAAAGATGAAGAACGAATTCAAGATCCAGGTTGAAGACTCAATGCAAAGAAGCTAAGGCTAAAGACTAACAAAAAGAAGGCTCAATAGATGCTCATGACATGCACTAACCTCAGAAAATATACACATTTTGCATAGTACACTAAAGTAATTTGAAGTAAACCTAAGATGGGGTGTGAGGTAGTAAAAAAGGTCTTAATGTATTGGTGTTGGTCCCACATACATTGGAAGAGAAAAAACCAAACCAAAAAAGAGGATGACAGAAAAATTCAGCAAAACAGACCCTTGATCGATCACAAGATCTGTGATCGATCACAGCTGATCGATCACACTTTTTTCATGATCGATCACAAGTGAAATTTTAGGACAACTTCAGATTTCTTGAGAGTTTTGATCCTTGAGCCTGATCGATCACACTTTTGTGATCGATCATGAAAAAGTGTGATCAATCATGACCGCGAATCTCATAAAAAACATATCCAAATTTGGATATTCTAATCTGAGATTTTTCAAGACTTGTCTGCTAGAAAATGTTCTAATCCTACGGACTAAGGCTTGACTTAGCTTTATAAAAGGGGAATAATACCCTATGTTCAAAAGTGACATCTACGCAAGAGAAAAATCAAGTCTAAGAAGTACGGCTAGTTTGAAAGCCTGAAAGCCTAGAGCTCTACTGTTGAATGATCTTGTACTGCTGAAAATCATTGTGTACGATCTCCCTCCAAGCTTTCTACATCAAATATCAAAAGGGAGAATAATATTGGTTATCCGTTGAAAGGAAACTGGAGAATCACAAGGCATCAAAAACTTATTCTTTGCTGCATTTTGAACTGTGGAAGAAAAGGCACATTAGCTCATAAGAAGGAGCTTCCACCACCGGTACCTATTGACATGTAAACATATATGAGGTAAATTTGTATTTGTTCAATCTATCATTATTTAAATCCCTTTTGCCGGAGACACTGGAAGGAATATTGCACTCTTCGGAGACATAGAGTATAGGTTAAGTCCCTTCCGTCGGAGACACCGGAAGGAGTATTGCACTCTTCGGAGACATAGAGAGTATGTTAAGTCCCTTCCGTCGGAGACACCGGAAGGAGTATTGCATTCTTCAGAGATATAGAGTGTATGTTTAGCTTGTGTAGCAAGTAAAAAGGGTTTTGTGTAAATTTTACCTAGATTGTCTGTATTTCAATCTAAATAAAATTACGGAAAGCTCTGTGATTGAGCTTTAGGAGTGGACGTAGGCCTTAGTGCCGAACCACTATAAACCTCTGTGTTGTGGTTGTGTACATTTGCTCTCCATTGTGTTCATGTGACTGATACACTTGTGTTTGCTCTGAGCATTATCATATTAATATTCAATTGACCTAATTGATAATTGTGACTTGAATCAATCTAGTTGTAAAATAGCTAACAAGAATTGTCAAATAAATCAAAGCAAATCAAGTTAAGTTAAAAAGAGTACGATATATCCTATTCACCCCCCTCTAGGATAGAATTTCAAGTGCCTCCCCTTTTTCCGTCTCCTGCGAAAAGCATTTGAATGGACAGTAGATTGCAAAGAGGCATTTTAGAAGTTCAAGGAGCATCTTGCGAGTCTGCCCCTATTGTGTAGGACCGAACCTAAAGATTCTCTACTGATATATATTGCTATCTTAGACTCTATTGTGAGTTCGGTATTGGTAAAAGAAAAAGAAAGCAAGAAGTGGCCCGTGTACTACATGAGCTGAGCCCTTACTAGAGCTAAGAAGGATTACCCAAAAATTGAAAAGGTAGCCTTTGCCGTAGTAGTCACAGCAAGAAAGCTATGCTTGTACTTCTAAGCGCATGCTATTATAGTCCTCATGGACCAACCCCTGAAATATGCCCTGCAACAGCCAAACACATCTGGTAGATTGATCAAAAGGTCGGTTGAACTGGGAGAATTTGACATCGAATACAAGCCTAGGGGAAAAATGAAGGGCCAAGCCGTAGCTAATTTCGTAGCTAAACTGACTCCATCCCTAGACATGGACCTATTAGAAGAGCCTGCTCTTACTAGTAGAGACTACTAGGAGTTACATGTCGATGAGTCAGCCACGGGTCATGCAAGCAAGGCTAGAATAATAATAACAACCTTAAGAGGAGAAGAAATTGAGTATGTCATCAGATTCAGATTTAAAGCAACCAACAATGAAGCGGAGTATGAACCATTGGTGAATGGGCTTAAAATAGCCTATAAACTTAGAGCCAAGATCATAAGGGTTAAGAGTGATTCAAAGCTAATAGTAAACCAAGTTCTGGGCAAATTCTAGGTAAAGGAAGAAAGAATGTCAGAATACTTACGGATTATCCAAGCATTGGTAAGCATGTTCGATGTATTCATCATCAAACACATACCCCAAGGACATAATGATCGAGCTGATAGATTGGCCCGACTCACTTTAGCCCTTGAAGATGACAAGGACGTGATGATCGAGTATCTACCAACAAGTACCGCCATGGACTAAGTGTTATCCATCGGGGTCACTAAAGAAGGGCCCACTTAGATGAACCCAATCCAGGAATTCCTAGAAAATGATAGGCTCCCTGACGATCGTACAAAGGCCAGAAGACTTAAGCTAAGGGCTTCACGATACACATTATTAGATGGAACCTTGTACAAGAGGAGCCTCACATTGCCCTACCTCCGGTGCTTAACCTCAATTGAGCTGAAACTAGCCATGACGGAGATCTATGAAGGAGTGTGCAGAAACCACTCGAGGGGTTGATCAATGGTTCATCAACTCGTTAGAGCTGTCTATTACTAGCTAACCATGTGAACCAATTCTACATGTTTCGCACGAGAATGTGATCGATGCTAGAGATTCTCTAATAAGCCTCGGTAGCCTGTGGAAGAACTTACCCCAATCCTCAGCCCTTGGCCATTTTCACAATGGGGAATTGACATAGTCGGTCCACTCCCTAAAAGAAAAAGACAAGTTAGGTTCTTCATCGTGGCAATCGACTACTTCACCAAATGGGCCGAAGCAGAGCTTGTTGCCAATATTACTGAGAGTAATGTTTGGAACTTTGTATGGAAGGCTATAATTTGTCACTTTGGTGTCCTAGAGGTCTTGATCTCAGACAATAGTAAGCAATTCAACAACCCTTGGTTCAAGGAGTTTTTGCTCAAATCTCGGGATTAGAAACCACTTCTCTTCCCGGGGACATCCTTAAGCCAACAGACAAGTAGTGGTCACCAATCGAACTCTCCTTAATATAATAAAAACTTGGTTGGAAGCCTACAAAGGGAATTAGCCTGATGAGCTACCAGGAACTTTATGGGAGTATAGGATGACGGTCAAAACCCCGAGGGGTGAAACCCCTTTTCTTCTGGCATTCGGATCCAAAGTGGTAACTATAGTGGAATTGATCCTACCAACATACGGAGTCTCCAGAGTAGATATCAACAGGAACGAAGAGAATCTCCATCTAAATTTGGACCTACTGGAAGAAAGAAGGCAAGAGGCTGCCTCTCAAATAACAGTTTACCAGAACACCATGGCCCAATGCTATAACAAAAAAGTCAAGGAGAGGAGATTCAGAGTTGAAGACCTAGTCCTAAGGGAGATCACACTTACTGCTAAGAATCTAACAGATGGAAAACTTGGACCAAATTGGGAAGGACCATTCCAAGTTGTTAAGTTCAATAGGCCTGAATCGTATCACCTTGAGAATCTATAAGGCAAGCCACTACCTCGACCCTTGAATGCAAAACACCTAAGGAAATACTATCCTTAGGAAAATTAAAACTCAACATCAATAAATAAAGGGAGCCCTTCTGCACACATTGAACAAACAAAGCTACTTGGAGCAACAACAAGGTATGCAATTTGATTGGCCCCATGTGGCTGAGAGTCACTAGATGACTCAAGATTATTCAACTGGCACCATGTAGTTGAGAGTCACTTGATGACTCAGGATTATTCGTATGGCCCCATGTGGTTGAGAGTCACTTGATGACTCAAGATTATTCGACTGGCCCCATGTAGCCGAGAGTCACTAGATGACATGGGATTGTTTAACTGGCCCCATGAGGCCGAGAGTCACTTGATGACTCAGGATTATTCGACTGGTCCCATGTGGTTGAGAGTCACTTGATGACTTAGGATTATTTGATTGGCTCCATAAGGCTGAGAGTCACTTAATGACTCAGGATTATTTGACTGGCCCCATAAGGTCGAGAGTCACTTGATGACTCAGGATTATTTGACTGGCCCCATGTGGCTGAGAGTCACTTGATGACTTAGGATTGCTCGACTGACCCCATGAGGCCAAGAGTCACTTAATGGCTCAGGATTATTCGACCGGCCCCATGTGGGCGAGAGTCACTTAATGACTCAAGATTATTTGATTGGCCCCATGTGGGTGAGAGTCACTTGATGACTCAGGATTATTTGACTGGCCCCATGTGGCCGAGAGTCTCTTGATGGCACAATATTATTCGACTAGCTCTATGCGACCGAGAGTCACTTGATGACTCAGGATTATTCGATTGGCTCCATGTGACCAAGAGTTACTTGATGATCAAAGTTATTCGACTGGTCCCATGTGGCCAAGAGACACTAAACGTCTTAAATTTTCACTAAGGACTTTTACATCTAATGAAACTAGAAGAGTGTGCTACAGGTCCAACTAAACAGGAAAAGCAGAATGATGAACATATTATCACAACATGCACATGGAATATCAGAGAATCATTTGTGAAGACATGTAAAAACATTTTAAGGAAAAAAATAATATGGAGAGGCCAAAGAAATGTTTTTATTCATAGAGCATATTTTTACATAGGGGGTCCATGTGAACAAAAAATTTATGGTAAGGTCTTGAAGAAGTAATCTAATCCTCAGCTTTATCTTCCTTAACCTCGACAACCTCAACAACAACAAGAGACCTTGAGTCGTCATAAAAAAAAACCCCAAGAAGCTCGGTGACGGAAGGCTTTGAAACCATCTCTGTAATAATTTGAGACTTCGATTGTGTAATCACCTGAAGTTCGGATGTCCACCTTTGCAACCTCTCTATCTTGCTACAGACGTGTAGCCACTATGGCCTCAGCCTCAGCTTTCTCTCGAGTGGCGATCTCCTCTACTCAGGTAGCCCTACCCTTAGCTTCGGACGCCTTGTCTACCAAGATCTTCCTCTCTTTCATGGCATCCCAAAATTTAGCCGCCAAGTTGTCCCTTTATAAATGAAGCGACTCGAGTTCAGCGTGAAGGTCTGGCTCCCTCTTAAAGGAGTCAGACAACTGGAATTGGAAGCCCGAACTCTCGGTCTTCAAAGTGGCAAGCTTTTTCTTCTGTGAACGAACGCTATTCTCTATAGCCTTTTGAAATTGAATGCCCACCATCATGAGCGAGGTTAACTAAAAGGAAATTTTTTTAGGGCACCAGAAGGCAAGAGTGGCGAATGAGCAGTGTAAAAAAAAAGTTACCTCAGCAAGATCGAGCACCATTCATTAGTAAAGGGTGCCAGAGGAAACTTGGAGGAGAGCCTTAAGATCACCCCTCGGAATGACCCCGGTCATCTTCTTGAACATATAGTTCAGATTGATCATGAAGGTTTTCGCAACTGGACCTTTCCCTTTGTTAGCCCGAGGAACAGAACCTTCAGCAGGAGGAGCGGGATGATCCTCAGTGGGGGCAAGGGTGGGGTCAGAGACAGGACGTGCTGTAGAGGTGTCAACAGAAGCACTTGGGTTGCTTGATCCTTCTGCAGAGGCAAAGTGGTGGCATCCTCTTGGCTACTCAAAACCTGAGCCTGAACCTTCTGATGCTTCGGGGAGGGAGCCACTTAGTCGCTGGACCTGGGACCCTTGGCTACACTCGAGCCTTCCCCCCTATGGAGAATCCTTTTAGACTCTGCGGCTTCTTCGTAAGCCTCCCCGACCTTCTTCAGAAGAAGCTTCAAATCACCCTTTGTCATGACTGCAAATTACAACAAACTAGAGTTAAAAAAATGAAAAAGAGTAAAAAAATAATACCCCTGGTGGTTCCCCCGGTGAGCTCCACCATGGGCGGAATACCTGAATCCTCCGAGATGACATCCTCAATGGACTGAGGTTGAAAGGGAAAATGGGAAAGCACCTTGGGAGTAACAAGGGCCAAGTAGTTGTGCATAGGGTATGAAATCGCCCTAAGCACATGGTTAAAAAATGACGTCAAGAGTTGAGGCTCAGCAAAAACTGAGGCGAGACACAAAAAAACAGAGTAAGAAGCCAAAGGAAGGATGAAAGGAAAAATAAGCTGTAACAATGAAATAGAAAAAACTTACTAGAGGAATCTGGGTTACCCCAAACTTGGCTGAAGTGAACCAACTTCTCAATCTCGCTATCCCAAGCGCAAGCTTTATAGCCGTTGCTCGAGACGAAGAAAAACTTACTCTTCCATTCCTTGTGGGAAGTTGGAAGACTTGTAACCAAATTCCTAAAGCTATCCCGAGTGGTGAAAAACCACAAACTTGATTCCTTCTCGACAAGCTAGTAACAAAAAAGGAATTTCGAGATGGAAATAAGGTTACGCCCACCATTGCTGGCTGCCTAGAGGATCATGAAACCGATCATAATCCTCCACGAATTAGGCATTAACTGGGTAGGAGAAAGACCAATATAGAGAAGAAGATCCTTAATAAACAGAGCGATCGGGAACCGAAGGCCAGCCTCTAGAGCCTCCTCATATAAGCAAACCACCTCGAGATGGATATGACAAGCTCGTTCAGACACTCCTGGAGCATGTAAGATGATGTCCTCGGGAATATCATACAACCTCCTAAAATTTTCTAAGGTAGAGGAATTGAGAGTAGAAGGGAAAATCTCAGCCATAGGAGGACGGATTGGAGGCTCTCGAGTCATTTCAAAAGCGTCCGCAGGATTATTAGGATGAATGATCTCAAACTCGGGAAGCCTTGAACTCATGGATAGGTTAGCGTCAGAGTCAAACGATAGAGGATTGGATGAGGCGTCCATCCGACTGAGGGCGAAAATAACCTCTACTGAAGGGCCTAAGAATGACAGAAGTTCGTCGAAGACGAATGACAAAAAATGACAGGTCACTGTCGACTAAGCTTAGGTCTGGGGGACACCTCTAAGCTCGGAGGAAGCTGTAGAGCCAGACCAAATGAAAACCGAAGGGAACTTCGGTGTTGTCTAGGGTGAAAATAAAAAAGAGAGGAGGGATGAGTTAAAGAAGCGAGCCTAGCTACCCAAAGAGAAAAAACAAACTAAAAGGAAAATAAAGAGAAAAGGGACATACCAAAATAAAGGTTGAAGAAGAAAACAAACCCTGGAAAAACTGCCGGAAAGCATAACTCCGACTACCGGAGCTGCTGAAGACGAAGACTGTAGAAATTGGAAAAAAACCGCGAATGAGGGGGAACTACAAAAACCCAAGCCATTTATAAGAACTGGGTAGGCCGAGCCTAGCCGTGCGATTAGCTCAAACATATCTAAGCCCTCCGCATGGCCCTACACGCACTCAGCAAGCAAGTGAAGCGACGTCTCATTAGTCTGTACGACGAAATCCACACCCTCCACATGTCATCATAGGCAACTGAAGAGAAGATGAAGCGACGTCTAATTAATGACTCCCTAATGGTGTGCTCATTATGAAAGCACGAAGTCCCAACGGTCATAACGTGCACACGATTCCCAAACAATCGTCTTGGTTCCCAAAAAATCGTCTTGGTTCCCAAAAAAGGGCAGTAACTGCCAAAGAGCAAAAGACACAGAAAGATAGTAATGCCATCGGGCTGACAAAAATCGATGGCCCCATAGAATTGGGGGGCATCTGATGGGACTGGAACTGGTGCACGGTTGGACTAGACCTCAGAATCACTCTCCAACAGAAGTCCCGAGCCGAGACCAAAATCTGAGCCCCACCTCGAACAACCTCGAGACTCCTGAGCTGATGAGACTCCTGAGTTAATGTTGGTTCGGTCTCCCGAGTCAATGAATCCCGAAACTCTCGAGCCTCGGGAAACAAGGCATCATGAACTTCTACCTAGGGCACTCATATAAGGAATGATACCACCTGTCAATGAGGCCGAACCATAGAAAAACGTTCGGGATCGAAACAAGGCAATATCTCATAACTACAGGAAAGCCAACTCATATCCAGACACCCCTTGCTAATTTGGCTCCTATAATCGCGCCTAGGAGTGCCGCCCGAGCAAGAGGTGTTGAGCTGAGAACCCAGGAATAATGATGAAGCTGAATACTATAAAGATGCCGATTACAACGACGAAAGGTATGAACAATATATTCCTCAAATTTACATACTATTTTTCTCCTCTCTAAGATTTCTGACTTGATCGTTGGAGTGCAACTAACTGGCACCCAACTGGCGCAATTCTTGGTTTCTGTCCTCACAGGTCCATAGGATCGTCAGAAAGCCCTGTACTCATCTGGTCGAGCCCGAGTGTCACAATTTGGTTATCATCAATTTTATTGGTTGATTTCGCAGGTTTCCTAGTAATCTTTCAGGGTTTAGCTAGTCTTGGCCCGTGAATCTAACCTATGTTTAAATTTTAGACCCAATTCGTTATTAGACTGGGCCTGGGTTCATAATAGCCAGCTCAATGGGCCATTATACTGTATAAGTATCTGGGATGAAACGCTTGAGTCCTTACTGTCATGTTTGACAGCCGTTCGAATCTCCATGGATCCATTGTCCAATTAGAGTACTGTCTTGGTCTAGGTAGGAACGGGCTTGGCTAGGACAACCATTGTTGGCAGTAGGCTGAGCCTTGCCAAAGATTTTAAGGCTCAAGGTGGGCCTGGCTGGGCCTTGGTTGGGCTGTTAGGTGCTGGGGTGATTCTGGTCTTGCCCCATCCTGGCCAAGCACAACACATTTGCAAACATATGCAGCCACTTTCCTCCCCAAACAACTCTTTCTCTCTCTCTCTCTCTTTCTCTTTCTCTCTCTCTCTCACACACATGCACACGCGCGCACACACACACACACACATTTCAATAGCTAACAATAATTTGAGTTTTCGAAGGTACAAATTTTTAAAATTTCGGGGTACCACTCTCCCAGCTCTCAAACCGAAACCTAGCTTGGCACTAATTTATTAATCCTTCGTTTTAAATCAGCTCCCTATACGTCTCTTTTAATCAATACCATTTTTTTTTACAATATGCTCAAATCCATTTTATCTAATTAATTATATAAACTTCTATAACTAAAAAAGATGATACAGACATCACGTTAATAACTTTGGATGATTATACTTATCGAAAAAAAAACTTTTGACTACTTATCAAAAAAAAAAAACTTTGGATGATTATCAGAATATAGGGTTAAATTAGGAGCAAGCCAAGTGGAGTATTTCCTTAAAAGAGTCTCTTTTAGATAATATGTTATTTTCTTTTTTTTCTTTTTTTCTTATTAATTTTTTTGACATCTTAATCTCTTTTGAGGGTCTCTTTCAAGTGGGTTTAGTTTCACTTCAGTTTATGTCTGGCGAGGCTTTTCTATGCTCGGCATACAAAAACGCCTAAGTCAATGGGGAGCCACATCAGCGTCAGAAGTGTTTTACACACTCCCAAAAAGTGAAAATCACTTTTGGTGCTCCACCCTCTCTACCGTTGGCGGGCGCAGCAGAGGTTAGGGTCGGCATATAAAATCCTCACCGGTTTATGTTTTGGTCAATAAGGTTGTAATGAAACCATGACCTCAAATTGATGCCCCAAGTGCTCCAATCATAGCTGGTAAACTTGTCGAATCCATTGGTGACTTTGACTGACTCTAGGTATCTTATCTAGGGTTGGCAATTCTTGACCTGACCAGCCCACCTGACCAGGCTTGGGTTGGAGCAAAGCACTCTGCTATGCCTCTACATTGAGACAAACGCTTTGAGCGACGTGTGGCCCAAAGGGGGATGTGGCTACAGTGAGTCCCAGCTACAACAAAGCTACAGAATTCGAATTCTATATCTTTGTGTTTTTGTATAAGCATTTACTTCAAAGCACACTGACACATGCAATAGGAAGTCTAATGATATAGGGGTTGCATGTGTCGGGTCCAGCCAATCTGGAACTGGTCGTGGAAGAAACCCAGGACTCAAGGCCTGAGAATGGTCACCTAATTTTTTGAGCATTAGGCCTGGGAAAGGCCCATTATTTCAATACATAAAACTAGTAATAATAAAGCCCTTTATACCTATGTATAAAGTATTGAGCCTCAGGCCTTGGACTGGACCAAGATTTGATAGGCTTAAGAATGGGCTTAATTAGGGCCTGGGGCTCATTGGACCTAAGCTTGGGCAATATCTGTTTGGGCCATTTTGTGGGTTCGTCCAGGCCAGGCCAGGCCTTGGTCCTATGTGCAGCTCTAGTGTGAAAGCTCAATCACGCTATAAAGCTACACATTCAAGCTAGCAATCAGAGAAGTTGGTGTAAATTGCTAATCGGCCTCGATGAATGGTCAAGATCCATGGTAGACGGGTAAATGCCAGAAGAAATATAAACCTCATGTAGTAGGATAAGTACCACATAAAATAATAATATATTATCCATTTGGGCTAACCTAACGGCTAGATTAGTAGTGGCTGAGCATGGATAGGTATTGCATACCCCCATTGGTTGCTTGAGCAAAAATCTTCTAAAAAGGAGGCAAGTAGATGTTATAGGGCGAAACAAGAGGAATTGGATCCGGAAAACCAATTCCCATCCATACATGGTCTGAAATTGTAAACAAATTTATAGTCTGACATTACAAATAAATTAACTTAATAAATAACTAGTCTCCAAATAATTACAATCCAAACGAATGAATTACAAATCCATTAATTGAAATTAACCACAACAAAATAAATCCTCCACTGAAACAAAGTTGTCTCAAAATAAAGTTTGAAACAAACAACTGAATCAAAGAACATGAAGTCTCAAATCTCTAAAACATGAATAATAAACTGAACTATAACTTCAGCGCCTCGCTCTGATACATCCTCAGCATTGAAATATCAAACCTTCTCATCATCTGAAAAACAATCATCATTCCATAACCATAAGTATGACATTCCATTCCCATCCATACATGGTCTAATATTCTAAATAAATTTATAGTCAGACATTATAAATAAATTAACTTAATAAATAACAAGTCTCCAAATAATTGCAATCCAAACTAATGAATTATAATCCATCAACTGAAGTAACCATAACTAAATAAATCTTCCATTGAAACAAAGCTGTCTCAAAACAAAGTTTGAAATAAATAACTGAATCAAAGAACATAGACTCTCAAATCTCTAAAGCTTGAATAATAAATTGAACTATAATTGTAGCACCTCGTTCTGATACATCTTCAACACTGAAATATCAAACCTCCTTATCATCTAAAAAACAGTGTTAACTCTATAAGTGTGACAAATTTGTAAGTAAGCATAAATATCACACATGTAGATAACTTTTGGGTTAGTCAGAGCACAAAAATTTTTACAAACCAAAATCTAACATGCCTTTTAAAAACAATCTACTTTCTTATAGATATATGTTGGAAACAATTTCCTTTAATCCAAAGTATAATATAAAATAAATCAAAACTGAAATCAGAATACAAAACCAAATTAAACTTAACTACCAACATTTTGCATACTTACATATGCGTTGTGTATTTTACTTTCAAAGTAGATGTATTTTCCATAATGAAACTAAACAAATATCAAAGCAGATCAAACAGATTCTTTCAGAACAAAAACTATCATTCTAGAGTTTAATATCACTTTGATGCAAAATAGAAAACTAAAAGTCTGACCCACCTAAGGCATGTATGTAACTATGGATTTTGCAAAACAATCTAAACTCTTGCTTAATCAAAATTATCCTTTATAGAACTTTCTTTTAAAATATGAAATTGGCTAAACATGCTTAAAAATTCCTCTTTCCAAATTATAAACGTAGATTATTAACAAATTATTAAAAATATTATTTTACATCTTTTAAAACCATTTAAACAACTCTTTTAAAACAAGTCTTCATGAAAATCTCTTTGAAAATTCATTTGGAAAGCCTAACATAATTTGGTATACTATTTTTATTTTGAAACCCTTACAAAACATTCATTCTTATGTAAAATACATATTAAACATGAACATATTAGTTTAAAGAATTAAAAACAGAGTATAGTATTACAAATCATAAATTTCTTTTCAAAACAAGCATCCTAAGGACCTAAATAGATCGAGAACTAAAATAAAACGTACATGGTTACTTACAAAACAAGAATCAAATCATTCTAGGAACTTAGGAAGCCATCCGAATGACCATGAAAAGATTATCGGGATACCTAACTGTCAACACCCAAATTTTGACTTGGGTTAATTAATGGAATCGGATGAGTTCATTACAACAAGGGATAAGGCTAGATTATAGACACCGCTAAACATCAGATAGTCAGGCATTCTCGATGGATACTCTGGTCATAAAGTACAATGATGATGTCCAAACTCTATCCAAAGATCAGCTAGGTTAAACCCCAATTTCTACAAAAAGGCACTCTAGGACTACGAGGTTCCAAGTTTTAATCTACTAACTCCTTTTTATTCTGAATTTGTTAACCTTCCTTTATAAGCCTTCCCACGTTGAAGCATCAAAAGGTTGGCAAACTACCATTTTACCCCTACACCTTTAAAGATTCCAAACTTTAGTTTATCAAACCTCTTTTCATTTTAAATTTGCCAACCTTTATAAGCCTTCCCACATTAAAGAAACAAAAGGTTGGTAAATTACCATTTTACCCTTATTCTAAAATTTAGTCTATCAAACTCCTTTTTATTTTAAATTTGCCAACCTTCGTAAGCCTTCCCACATTGAAGCATTAAAGGTTGAAAAATTACCATTTTACCCCTGTATTTTCAAAATTCATCATTTTTCTTAAATTGGATCCTCAATTAACCCTAAAAATTGCCCCCATCACCTAAATAGCTCCAAGAAAAGTCCTGTGCCCTTCCATCTTAATCATCTTCAAAACTGTCTAAAGAACCAAAATATCTAGAGACCCAAAAAACCCCAAAGTCTCAATACTTCACCAAACCCTTAAAAGACAGTTTTGGCCATATTTGACTTACTATAGGTCCTCAAAAGGCCTCCGGACAACCAAATTCAGATTAGTTAAAGGCTAATTCTTGATTTTTGCTAAGACTTCAAGGATAGCCTTTAAGCTTAGGTATTGCTAAAGCCACTCTACATCAATTTCTCCAATCTTCCCAGAACAAACCTAATCATTTTGTAGCAAGTGATAGATTATCTGTAGACCCCTGAGAATTCATCACAAATTAGAAACTCAGCTAATCAATGGTTCCATCTTGGAAAACCTAAGACCTTTCAAGAAGACCCATACTAGGACCTTCAAAAGACCTAACATGTCTTGATTACCCCATTCTCTCTCAAATCACAACAAAATCATTTTATCAAAATTTGACACTCGATGAGCCTCTAAAAACTCTTCGAGAACCTGAATCCCTCAAGGTAAGGTCCATTTTCTCATATTTTTTTAGACCTTCGATAAACTCCCTAATAAAAAAGTCCATCCACAGACTCAACAC
>JAOXJP010128653.1:0-13655 GCA_025762735.1 Platanus orientalis | reverse complement strand
CCCATACTCCTCCCTGTTTTCCTTATTTTCTTTTAGGGTTTTCTTCCCTAACTAGTCCCCTTTCTATACCCCTGAACTCCTCTTGATTACCCTCTATTTTGATCAAATTCTTGATCCAAGAAACCTTCTCTGTTTTATGTTTCTTTATTAAAGTAACACTGCAGACTGATAAATTATATGTTTTATATACTTTAATGATTAGAATTAGTTGAAACTTTGCATGGAAGTCATATTTAGACCTATCTAGACACCTGCCAGGTTTCAGATTTTTTTTATGCATATGCAGGGGTATTTTCGTAATTTCATCATTTTGCCATGAAATTACAAAAACTGTAAACAGCCCCTTCTCTCCCTATTTTCTCCTTCTTTTCCTCCTAATTCATCCAACTTGATTCCCTCCTTCATTCCTAAGATTTCTTTTAAAAGTTCAAGTGCTTTTGGGTCTCCCAAAATTCAGTCACTTGCTAACCTGAAGACCTGAGGAAAGTCCAAAGCAAGGGTGGAAGTGCCCCCCCATAAATCAGTCTAGAACCTAATGAAAGACCCATTACCTACTTTAAAAGCAATGACTGTGAAACCAATCACTGATTTTGTGGATGCCTTTCCAAACTCAAGTACTATGAGGGCCCACCACCAAGCTGCTGTACCAACCCCCATTCCTAGAGCCATATTTAGAACAAATAATCTGCCTCCACAGTGCCTCACTCTCCTCACCAAACCTCCATAACCACTTGGTTAGCAAAGCCATATTCACATGCCTAAGAGAATGAAAGCCCACCCCACCATATATATATATATAGGATAACTAACTAACTTATGAGATAATTGTAAGTGAAGTAGTTTAGAGATGCCATTTTTTTTTTTTTGGATAAATGGTTTAGAGACGCCATTGGATCCATTGGCCGTGCAACTGCCATGGCTAGACAAGAAAAGACACCTCCAGGTAGACATATGTTGTTTTGGGTACAATTTCAGAGAGAATTACATAAGTGTTGCATTTTTTATTTTGCAACTAAGTGGTGGATGTTGTATGGGAGTAATGCCCCAAACCTAAGAAAGATTGCCATAAAAGTATTATCTCATTCTGCATCTTCTTATGGTTGCAAAAAGATCTAGACAATTTTCTCACTTATTCGCTTGAAGAGATGGGCATATGCGTCTGAAGATGTGGAAACTTGCTACAAGTCAGCACAAGAAAGACTACACTAACCCCATTGATCTAACTAGCATTTTATGCAAGGAGGACAAGGAAAACCCATTATATAAGTGGGTTATGGTAAGAAAGTTGGTGTTGGATGAGACAGGTGGACGGCCATGTTGATGTATAGGGGTACATTACATAAGGGTATTTTTGTCTTTATCGTGTATAAGGGTATAGTTGGTAAATACCTCATATATGTAATCTCTAAAATGATCAATAAAAGATAACCGTATGGTGTAGAAAATACTCATACGGTTTTCCCTAATTCTCTTTCTTCTTCTTTCTCTCTCAAATCCTAAACACAAACCCTAATCACACAACTCTACTTGGTATTAGAGCATCCAGGGGTTTACTGTGTTGACGAATACAGGGCCGAGAGAGGCTTGTTGATGTCTGCAGTTGATGTAATGGCAGATTGATTCCTCTTCCTCTTGAAGATGTTTGGCTCAAGTTTGAAACGATTTAAGATTTCAATTTTTGGTGAATTTTTTCCTATTTTTCGGATTTTTTCAGATCTGGGGTTTTTCTAGATCTGCTCAATTTAGGGCTGTTTCAATCTGCACAAATGGCACTTATTAGATCTTTTTCCCTTAGAAATCATTTGGAACCAGTCCCAACCATTTTTGTAGTGTTTTGAAAGAGTTTTGGCATTTTTCCCTAAATCAGGATTTATGCCTAGGACTGTTTCACGTCAATTTTGGAGCCCGATCCTTTTTGGTGCAGTGGGGATTGTTATGACAGTGGTTGCTCGTGTATATTTGCAGCTTTGGGTGCTGTTACTATTGGTTTGTGGAGAATGGTTAGTTGTGCGATGTGTATTTGAGCCCCTGTTTCTCTTGAGTTTGCCACGATGTGTTATGATATCTTCCCTTCTTGCTCTAAAGGTGGCTAGGGGTGTCAATGAGCCAAGCTGAGGCGAGCTTTGCCCAGCTCAGCTCAGGCTCGTCACATAAGTATTAGGTTTAGGCTCGTTTGGGTGAGCTCAGCTCACCTGAATATAAACAGGTGCTATAACCCATCATTCAAACTATTGCATAACTTCAAAAAAATAAAGGCATAGTTTTATCCAGATAGAAGCGTAACTTGGGTGAAGGGGAGAAAGAGAGAGACAGAGAGAGATTACCAGTTCCACACTGGTTTTCTACACGCTGAATGGTCTGTCCGTGTTCTATTTGCATTCTCACCTTTAAATCGTCAAAAGCCTTGCTTGCTAATCTTGATCTATCCACAACATCTTGAGTTTTTACTATCCGATCCCATCACCCATTTCAAACTCCAACCCAGAAGAATTACAGAACCTTCATATTCAAAGAACACAAGGATATGGCGGATGCCAAAATCCACTCATATGAGAGAACTCGAGTGCAGAAAACAATAAAAAATAATTAAAAAAAAAACTAATTATGTTCTTTCACCGATAATATCCCACATCTTGAGAGGGAGAGAAAGAGAGAAAGATAAAAGAAACAAATGACCAAACAATCTTAACGCAGTGAATGACGAATGGCATAGTGTCGGTGAGGGTGAGGGAGTACTTCAATCATCGCAAAAACCTCGGCATTTGCCGGTGACGGTGACAGGTAAAGCATGAGAATGGGTAGGATTGGGACTTTCGGAGATGAAAAAGGTAAAAACAAAAGAAGAAAAGAAAGAAGTACACGTAAAGCTTTTATGGGAAATTGGTAAAGTGGGTCTTATGGGGTTTGAAATGATAATTTTTTTTAATATAATTTTAAAGAAAAATAGATTTTATAATAGATTACTCTTGTAGCTGATGACATGTGAAATGGTAAATATATATATTATATTTTACCTTACATAATAGTATCACATTCTAAATTATTTATATTTTTACCTCATATTAATCCTTAATGAGCCGAACTCAGTATAGCATGGCTCAAGCTCGTTTAGAAAACAAGCTCAAAAGAAAGCTCAGGCTTGGCTCTGTGAGCTTTAAATAAGGCTCAAGCTTGGCTCATGACGAGTTGAGCTCCAAGCTAAGCCAAGCCAACTCGGCTCATTGACAACCCTAGCAGTCGGCTCTTAGCCTTTTGGACATTGTCATTGGCTGTTTTGGGTGCTTTGCAATGCTACGTTTCTCATCTTGGGTTGCTGTCTATGTTGGCCCAGTGCATCTGTGTGTAGGCATGTTCATTGTGCTTTGGTACCATGTTTGAGTTCGTAGCAATCTTCCCAATCATGATATGTTTCCATCTCTCAATGATGTCTATACACATCTTCACCGAGAGGAGTGTTGTCGTGCTGTTATGTCTCAGGATACTCCTACATCTGAGCGATCAACTCTTGCTTCTTTGACTCAGAGTGATGGACTTGGAGGTGCTTGAGGTCATGGTCGCTCCTCTCTTGCCACTAGTCGTGGCTCTGACGACCGTGATCGCCTTTGTTGTACTCAGGTAAGGTTTTCCTAAGTGTTGGATAGGGTTTTCTCCACAAGGTACACTGTATCTCTATTTTCTTCTTCTTTTCCTTTGATTATTTGTTGTTCTCTGCAATTCTAGCTAGGGTTCAATTTTACTAATCTATGGAAAAGATTCCCTACTAGTTTTGGTAAACCTCCAAAAAAGAATCTCAAGGTTTGAAAATTTAATGTTTCATATGGCAAACCTGATCCAAATCTTGTGAAATTTTAACCATAGGACTTGATATAGGTCAGAATTTACCTGTAAATTTTGGTAATTTTCTGACACACAACTAGGGTATTTTGGTAATTTCAAGTTTCTACCTAGAAATGCCAGAATTGCCCTTTTTGGTTCTTTCTTTCTATTTTCTTCCCATTTTCTATCGTAAACTCTTCTAGCTTCCTTTCCTTTATTTTATTCTTTAAATTTTAAAATTCTTGGCTACATGTGTGATTTAAAGATTAATTCTTGGTGGATCAAAGTGTGTTTTTGCTTCCAGTATTAAATTGATGACTCTTTGAGATTCTTGATGATATCCTACATCAAATTTGGGTATCCCCTTTATAGTGCTGCATCAGGGAGGATATGTATTCATGCCTTTAATGTAGTACAAGTGTCAAATCCCAACTTAGGCAATAAAACAAATACTTTGTATACAATATTCTGTGTACAGTATACTTTCTCATATATGTATGGTGTTCAAACCCCTAGTAAGTACTCATAGAGTAATTCAAGGATAGAGGGGTAGTTTCCTTTAGAAGCAAACTAATTCCAAGCACTAAGATTGCTGGAAAAAAAATGGACAACAGGTATGAGGGTTTTATAGTAGGTTTTAGATAATTTTTCTGGCTTATGACTGGACCAAATGGTAGAGGGAATGGTTGATAGTGATTTGTGATGAAAGATGGTAAGGGAATGATGAAATAGGGTAGCCGACTGGTGTAGGGTGAAGTTATAGGTGATGGAGATAAAGGTAGGTGTGTATGGAGACGTATGGATGATGATGGCGTGGATTTTGAATGTGGGCAATAACTTCTCTTAAAGAAAAAAAAACAAAAAATAGGTGGAGAAAAGAAGAGAAGGATGTGAAAAGTTATTAAGAACGATAAAAGAAATTAACATGTATGATGCTTTAGAAAAGATGATAGTTTACCTGAAAGAAGAAGTCTCAACCTCCCTCCTAAGCAATCCCACTTAGGTCTAAGATTGAGAAATCTTAGAGATGACAAAACACCCAAAACGCAAGAGCTGAAAGTAAGTAGAAAATCAATGTGTTTATTCCTTCATTCTCAAACAAAACATGAGGGGCTCTTATATAAGAGAAACCCCTTGGTTTAAAACCCTTATTACATCTCAACCATTGAAATAAAAGAATCTAAAGGCTCTTATTCCCCCCTTGGTTGACCAGCCTAGTATAATATCCAGAAAACCATTTAAAAGGGGTTCTCCTTTATGCTCAAAAACAAAAATAAAATACTCAACATGTCCCAAAAACCCAATAACATATAAGACCTATGTTGGACCCAAATTGAGCCTAACAAATGATACAAACCCAAATCCAAAAAACATGTAACATAACCTAATAAACAAAAATCCACAATATCCCCCATAGGCCCACAAAAAATATGTAGGGCCCATACACCTACTCAAACCAAATAGACAACACAATGGACCTCCTCCTACGATAGTGAAGCCAATAAGACTATAAGAGTGATGTCCTCATCAACCCCTCGCGTCTAAGAAAGTGTTGCCTTTGGTGCTAAAGAGCTTATGTATCTCTTAAGTAGATCTTGGTCAATACTCTACAGCTCGTCCTAGGTCAACCATTACTGTCAATATGCGGGCGTCCCTTCCACTTGACAAGGTATCTCTGAAAACCACCCAGTCTAGTGGATATTGACTGCTCATCAAGGATATTCTCAATCTACTCAAGCCACTACGACAATGGTGGTAGTGAAGGAATAGGCTGGATGTGTTGGGGTGTAGAATCAAGTACATCTGCAAAGAGGTTTAGAAAAAGAATAGTGATGGCATGGTATGGTACTAGATTCTCAATATTAAAAGTAGAACTAATCCCAAAATTAGCAGGTAAATCTAAAACATATGCATTGGAAACAATTTTTTTTTAAAATTTTAAATGGCCTAGAACTACATGCATGTAGTTTTTTGGCAACTCTAGGCTAAAATTGTTTAGGCCTCAGTTTCATCATAACATAGTCACTCTCCTGAAACTTTCAATGCACTTGATGAGAATCAGTTAACCGTTTATAGTTTTCATCGTTCAAAATAATTTTTCCACGGATCTCCTCATGCAATGAATGTATATGAGATACAAATGTTTATGCGAACTCAGAAGGCCTATGTGTGACTAACATGGGCATAAGGTCAATAGGTGCCCTAGGTTTATAACCAGTGACAATCTCAAAGGGACTCAAACATGTGGTCTTATTAATTGAACTATTATATGCAAACTCAATCGACGACAAAATACTATCCCAAGTCTAGAAGTGCTCACCAACCAAATACCTAAGTAGACCCCCCAAATTCTTGTTCACCACTTAAATCTGACCATTCGTCTGTGGGTGGTAAGCAGTAGAGAATTGAAGTTTTGTCTAAAGCATCTTCTAAAGTGTCTTCCAAAAATAACTAACAAATTTAACGTCTCTATCAGACACAATGGAAGTAGGTACCCTGTGAAGTCTAACAACTTCATCAAAAATCAATTTTGAAATTTTAGATGCATCTGGGTTTTAGAGCATGGGATAAAGTAGGCCATTTTGGAAAAACGATTCACAATAACCAGAATAAAATCATGCTACCTAGGGGTCCTCGGTAAGCCTAGCACAAAGTCCATAATCACATCTCTCCATGGAGTGTGAGGAACTGGCAAAGGAGTATATAGTCCTGAACTCTGCTTCCTCTAGTGTACCAGTTGACAGGTACAACACTACTCTATAATCTTAACCACATCCCTTTTGAGGCTTAGCTAATAGTAGATGAGGACATCAGTCCTATACAGCCTTATAGACTTCACTATCGTAGGAGGAGGTACACTGTGTTGCTCATTTGGTTTGAGTAGGTGTGTGGGCTCCATATGTTTTTTGTGGGCCCATGGGAGATATTGTGGGTCTTTGTTTATTAGATTATGTTACATGTTATTTGGGCTTGGGTTTGTGTCCTTTGTTAGGCTTAATTTGGGTCTAATATGGGTCTTATATGTTATTGGACTTTTGGGACATGTTGAATATTCTTATTTTTGTTTTTGGGCACAAGGAAAAATCCCTTTTAAAGGGTTTTCTAGGTATTATACTAGGTTGGTTGACCAAATGAGGAATAAGGGCTTTTAGATCACTTTTATTTCAATGGTTGAGATGTAATAAGGGTTTTAAACCTAGAGGTTTCTTTTATATAAGAGTCTCTCATGTTTTGTTTGAGAATGAAGGAATAAACACATAGATTTTCTACTCACTTTCAGCTCTCACGTTTTGGGTACTTGGTCATCTTTAAGATTCCTCAATCTTAGACCTAAGTGGGATTGCTTAGGAGGGAAGTTAGGACTTTTTCCTCGAGGTAAACTATCATATTTTCTAAATCATTATACAAGTTAATTTCTTCCATTGTTCTTGATAATTCTTCACATCCTTCACTTCTGTTCTTCTTCACCTATTTTTTTTTTTCCTTTTTGAGAAGTTGTTGCCCACATTCAAAATCCACCTGATCATCATCCATAAGCCTCCATACATACCTACTTTTATCTCCATCACCCATAACTCCACCTTACACAAATCGGCTACCCTATTTTATCATTCCCTTACCATCCTTCATCACAAATCATTACCAATCATTCCCTATACCATTCAGTCCAACCATAAATTAGAAAAATTATCTAAAACCCATTAGAGAACCCTCCTACCTGCTGTCCAGATTTTTTTCCAACAGTCCTAGTGCTTGGAATTAGTTTGCTTCTAAAGGAAACTACCCCCTCTATCCTTGAGTTACTCTAGGAGTACTTGTTGGGGGTTTGAACACCATACATATATGAGAAAGTAGACTGTACACTGAATATTGTCTACAAAGTGTTTGTTTTATTGCCTAAGTTGGGATTTAACACTTGTACTACATCAACCTTAAAGTGGGATAACAAAGCGCTAATCAATAACTATTTTGGTCTTTATAGAGGCATGAACAAGGCCTAAGATAGGACTACCAAGAGAGCCTTAACATATCTTCAAAATAGAAGTAGTTTTACCAATGGGGAAGAGGGATGAAAGGAGTTCAGGGTAAAATGTTTCTCAAAGTCATTCTTCTGGGTGTGGTGTGGGGGATTTGGAATGAGAGAAATATAATAGTTTTTTAAGACAAAGAAAGAAGTGTATAGGCGGTCATTGATTCCATTGCCTATGAGATTAGTTCGTGGGTCCTTGTGAAGAAGGGGTTCAATAACTGCTCCATGAATAATATGGTTTGGGATTGGGTGTCTTGCATTTCGGGCTTTAATGGTGTCAATCATGCCCCCTCTCTTCCTTGGATTCCTCCGGTTCTTAGGAAATGCAAAGTGAACTTTGATGGAGCTTCGTTTGGAAATCCGAGGCCAGCAACATATAGGTGTGTTATGAGGGATTCTCATGGTGACATCATTGGGGTTAAAGGTGGGCCATTAGAGCATAGTGATGCTATTCATGCAGATACCATGTGTTTGTTGGAAGGTTTGAAACTTGGGAAAAGCAAGGGGGTTAGAGGGTGTATCATGGAAAGAGACTCCTTGATGGTGATTACTTAGGGAAGGGGGGGCAAGTGTTGCTCGTGGAGGATGCAACATTTCATTTCGGAGATTAGGTCTCGGATTAAGGAAGTGGATGCCGAAATTCATCATGTCCCTAGGGCTCAAAACTCCTTAGCTGATAGGATTGTTAAGTGGAGTGTTGGCCAATATCACATGTTTGTAAGGGATTATTTGCCTGACTGTTGATGTAGTGTCACCTTTGCGTTTTGAGCTGTCTTTTGTAGTTGTATGGCTGCATTGAATTTTTTTTTTCTTTCATTTTCTTTCTAATATATATATATATATATATATATTGTTTGTTATTCATCAAAATAATAATAATAATAATCTGTTATCAGGGTGCAAGATATGAAGTAGTATTCTAAAAGGCCAAAATTCTTCGTATTAACAGAGTTAAAGAGGTATTGTTTTCTGGAGCTAATAGCAATGCCAAACAGGGAAATAAAATAGGGTTTTGAGGAGTGAGTCTAGGCAGACATCAGATTAGTTTGAGACCAATAACTGGGTCAGATGTGTACCAGATCTGGGTCATAAATTTATACCAACACTACCACAAGCTGTACAGATGAAGACCTTCACTTATTATCAATCATCAGCAGAGACAATTCCCAGAGCTTCAAAAAAAATTTCAGATAAGGACTGAAATTAATTAGCATGGTTCCTGGTGATGTCACCAGCCATACTTTTGGTAGCTCCCAGGTTAAGACCCCAGAACAGAGGCAAAGGTCTGTTCAGGCTGCTGCAGGGTGTATCAATGGATGTCCCTCACTTATAATCAATCACACAGCAATAAGGCTATCTCCAGGTGCTGCCGCAAGGTAGTATCTAGGGTGATTTCCTGATTTCAGGTGTGGAACACCAGCAAATCCCAAGATGATGGTGCTGCAGGGTGTAAACCTGATAAGGGAAGTGATTTCTTGAAAGGAGAAACAAGGAAAAGGACTAGGGGTGTGGTTTAAGATCTGTAACAGAGAAAACAATGGGTTCTTGAGGGGAAAACAGAGAAGGGAAGGATTGGGAAGGTGATTGCAGGTCATGGGTTCAAGAAGCTTACAAGAAATAAAGAAAGAAGAAGAAAATAAGAAGCGGAAAAGAAGTAAGAGAGATAAGTGCCTGTTTGTGAGTAATCCCTACCCACGATCCGTAGAAAGCCCCTGACTATGGTTCAAGTTCAGGCACAAGAACTTGAAAAGAGAAAGCTACCACTCGTGGAAGCCAAAGAAAACCAAAAAATTTTATTATTCCATCATATTTCGATGACATTGAGAGACCCCCCTTTTAAAGACTAAAATAACAAAAGACTTAAGAAACCTTCTAAATTAGAAACCTAGGACTCTTACTATGACCTACTAAAAAACCAAAACTTGAAATATCAAAAAAATCATGGCCTTCTTGCCTATGTCAAACAGACAATATTTTGAATTATATACTTTTTGACAAAAAGGCCCAAAAACAATAATATAAATTACTTATGTCCTAACTAAAACAGTAAAATAACTCTACGGGGGACTCAAACAACTTAAACTCCATGTGAATCAAAAACAGGTGTCCCTTCATGCCGTCCCCGTGTAGACCCCACCATGCCCGTGTGGGCCCCACATGGTCTTCAATGTCCTCATCAATATTGACTCCCTCTAATTAATTGTAATTTCATTTCTAAATTTTTTCTTTTATGTATTTTATTTTAATTTTTATCATTTTGGTGAGAATTTTAATTATTCAATCTGTTATTGAAGTTCCTATAGTTCTTGCTACAATTCTTTTTTAACTTATTTTTTAAGTATAATTGCTCTATCTTATGTGGTGTATCACTTATCCGTGCAAGCATGGGTTTGTTTGCTAGTTAGTTTATTACAACACCCAACGTGCAGCAACAATGATTGTGAATGACATGGACAAATCGAAAGTGTACTGAGAAATGAAATTGAAACTGAACTGGACATCTAACAAGTTTAATATGAATGCAAAAATCAACCTAGTCGAGAACTTAACCTTGAAGGTGATCATGGCAATCCCCCTGAACTTCCCACTCTCAGGAAATCTCAAACAATCAACTTCAGTTATGGTACCACAGCCCTCAAAGAAGCTCCTTATGTCATCCTCGGTTGAGTAGTATGGGATGCCTCCCACATAAACCTTTGTGGCAACATCCCCATTTTCTTGACTGTAACAACCCAACAAAGTATAAGAAACCAAAGAACAACAAAAACCTTAAGCATTTACATTAAAAATGTTTCATCCTTCAAGTCAAACTACAGCAAACTACAACCAATCAACTCCATTTCATTTTCAATACATTAATTCGCAAAACCCACATCATATAACAAGAAAGAAGTATTATTAAGCTTCTCCAACCTCCAAAATCAACTGAAAAATGAGGGGGGGAAAGGTAAAGAACATGAGTTCAATATAAAAAGTCCAGCATTTCAATCTCACTTAAAAAACACACACGAAATAGGAACATGTTTTTGTTTTCTACCTTTCATTGATATTCATTGACTCTACAACCCCTCCTTTACTTTCTCCATTTCCAGGCTCAACCTCCTTGTTCTTCTTCTTTTTCTTAGTCTTCTTCTTCTTTTCCTTTTTCTTCTTCAACTTCTTTGCAGGCTCCTTCTCCTTTGGTTCTGAGACTCCATTGTCTTCCTCTTGATCTCTACCATCATCTCTCTTCCTCTTCTTCTTATTCTTCTTATCGTTCAAACCCTCTGAACTAATCTCCTTCCTCTCTTTCTGGGTATCACCATTAGTTCCTTCAACAAGCTTTGAAAGTTGGAAAGACGGATCTTTTCTTCTTTTTTCTCTCTTGGATAATCTGGGTTTATGTGTTGCAGAGCCCAACAGCTCTTTAAGAGAGTGATTCTGTAATTTTACGCCTTGTTTTGAAGATTCATTTGGTGGGTTTCCAGCTACTGTTGCTGCTAAAGATTCAGCAAGGGTGGCTCTGAGCTTTTGCTTGAGCTTTTTGTTAGATAAAACCATCTTTGATTGTTCTCAAGAACTGCAATGTTGACAAATATATAGAATCTCTTTCAAGGGGTTCACAAGAAACTGAAAGTGTGAAATCACACCAAACTGGGTTTTGAATTGGTGCCTTTTCTTTGCCTGCATTTATGTGCCCATGACCCTCCTGACGTAAAGAAGCACCACTGAAGGCTAAACCACTAAAGCGCTACCTTGTGAATTTTGCTTTCTCCTTTGGAAAACTGTTGTGGGGGAGGGGGGAGAGGGAGAACTTCCCCTACAGGGGCCAATACATGAAGAAACTTCAGTAGTGGAACAAGCCGTGCAAGGAGGATGGATGTTATCTGCTAAAAAATATTCATATATTAGAGAAATGCTTTCCTAAGAAATTAAAGTTGAGGAAAATGAGAACAAAATATTTAAAAAGAAATTAAAATTACATGAGCAAATATGTACATTGGACCATCTTTCTCGTTTTAAAAAGAGTTCAATAAGATAGACAGTTGTTCATTTCTAATTGTTCGATAACATCTGCAAATGATCTAGTTACATGTAGATGCCTCTGCACTCAATTGACAGCATAAGCTTCTAGATAGGTATAAAGCCCAAGGCATGCTCCAACCATATGATTTCATTGACAGTGGTAAATAGCATGTAAACCATATCATTATACTATCTCTCATCTTCCTCATTTTCTCTTGCTGCAATCAGCCGTGTAGCCCATGTTTTGGTGCTTCAACATTGGCTCTTGCAGCCCTCTTTGAGTTCTATATTGAAGCTACCTTTGTAGCACTTGCTACCCTTTTGTGTTACATCGAGACTACTTAAGGAAAAACCCAATGATCAATTATCCTCAAGTCTATCAATGATGGCTTGAGAGTTTTCCCTTATCCATTTGGAAGGCCTTGTTGGCTGCTATTTGTTGGGGGTTGTGAAAGGAAAGAAACAATAGGATCTTTGAGGAGAAGTATCGTGGTCAAGGTGAGCTTTTGGTATTCATATATAATATCTTATTCGAGTGGGTTTCTATAGGGTCGTGTTTTGAGGAGATGGAGTGCTACACAATATGGATGGATGAGTTGTAATCTATCTTGTGTATTGTTGGGGCTTTTCCTTTACGTTCTCTTGTGTATTCTGTCTTGAATAAAGTATTTCCCCTTACCACTCAAAAAAAAAAAATCTATCAATGATGGCAGAATGTTGGACCTTATACAAAAAGAAGAAAGAAACATAAAGTTTGAGACGTTAAACCCCTTATACAAATTTTACCAAAAAAAAACCCCTAATATAAAAAATCTTTCCACCCATATACACCAAACTATCAAAGAATGGCATAGAGAAAAAAAAAATCCACATAATCAATCTAACTACCATAACAACTTGTATTCCACTATGATAACAAGAGATCACAGTAGACTTGCTCCAGGGGTCAGCATTGAGTTTGTATCTTTTTGCCTTAGTTATAGATGAGTTGAGTAGGCATATTCAAGAGGAAGTATCATGGTGTATGTCGTTTGCTGATGATGTGGTGTTGATTGATGAGACTAGAGAAGGGATTAATGCCAAGTTAGAATTTGAAGAGATATTTTAGAATCAAGGCTAAGGATCTATCTATGGGCAGGAGGATCCTACGGAGGTGTATTCCACATGTTCTTTGTTGGTCCACTTGGGCAGAAATAAATGCTCTGGTCTTTGAGGATTTAGCTTTTCCATTTCAAAAGGTGGCTAAGGGGGCCTGGGCTCTGTTGTTTTGTTGGGTCTCCCACCTCCCCGCTTTCATAGAGGTGAAGAGCATCTAGCGGGGGGGAGCGACACAATTAGGGGTAGGCATGGGCCGGGCTCGGGCCGGGCCATGGTAGGCCCGGGCCCGACCCTCAAATTATAGACCGGGCTCTGGCTGGGGCTTGGGCCCGTAGGGGTGGGATCGGGCCGGGGTTTGGGCCCGGCCCTCATTAATTGATCGGGCCTCGGGCCGGGCTTCTGGCCAGCCCATGAGTTATAAAAGAAAAAAATGTTGAGATGTAGATTTGAACTCTATCAAAATTTTGATTTTGATGGATTATTCGTCATGAGGATTAATGGAAATTTCACTAGAATGCTTCGAAATATTATTAAAATTATGTAAATTTCAATGTCAACTGTTGTGAAAATTTCAATCTATGTTGAGCATGATTACACACTCTAGACTAAAATAACTATATAAAGCATTGAAGTCATGTACAAATAAATTAAAATAATATACAAATGGTTACTAGTCATTTTTTTAGACAAATGACTATGAAACATG
>JAOXJP010128642.1:0-13656 GCA_025762735.1 Platanus orientalis | reverse complement strand
ATATATATATATATATATATTTGTATTGTTGATAAAAATTGGAGATTGACCAATACCCGTCATACATATGTATACCCATATATTTCTTTCACACATCACATGTGTACATTTAATGACATTAGTCATTATCACAAGTACAAAAGCTTCTTTGTTGTTGACTATCAATTTGAATCATTTGATACTAACTTCGTTGGGGAATTTTCAGTCTGCTGGAAAAACACTCAAGAATGAAAAGGAATTACAAGATGGAAATGCAACTGCCTGCAAAGAAACAAAATCACTTTTTGGTATGTAAACTTTCAGTTTTTTCTAGATTGGAAGTAACGATAATAGTTATTTTTAATTCATCTTTTTTGTTCCCTGTTTCCCCCTTTCTTGTTCTATGCTGCAACCGAATGTATCATATGCCTTAATAAATTCCATTACTTTATGTGGTAGGTAGCAGAGGATCTTATACTTTGGTAGTAAGTGGATTATATCTAATTTGATTGTTCGTGTTTTCTTGCAGTATATACCCTGTCTGATTGTTTTTGTAAAATCGATCTAAAAATACATTTTTATTATTCAAATTTCATTAAGTCTAACATGCAATGATTATTAATGATCATTCATGTATTTTGAATAGATTTTTCCTCTGCAGGAATGCTTATTGATGCTAAGTGACAATACATGTGTATGTGTGTATCTCATTCTATATAGACTAGAAGGGAGGAACAAGATTCATGTAGCCAACCCAAATAAGGTTTTGATAATGATGTAGATAATATATGTATAAAGGAAACAATCAGCTCAACTTGTTTCAGAATGGACATCCATGCCAATTCTTTCAATAACTTTATATTGGAGTACATACATTTTTTTTACGTGATTTCTATGAAGGATCTTCAATCTGTGTCCTAACTAGTATTAGACGAAAAAAAAAAAAAAAGGATCCACAACAATTTATTGTATAATGGTATAATATGGATTATGGAGTAAAGCCTGTCATCCTTCTTGTTATTTGAACTTGTGAAGGTTTAACCAATAAAAGGGGTGAAATTCTGAAATACTAGTAATAACACTGATAATTGTAATGAAGGTATTCCCTGTCTTTTAGCCTTTAATGTCAAAAAACTACCGTAGAACACTGTAAAGGACAGACTCCTTGCATGTACTTCAGATATTGTGAAAGGAGAAATTGACTTATAAATTCAGCCATTCTTTCCTATTTCATCATTTGCTTCCCAACTTCATACAGATCCAATCCCTTCCCTTGCTCTATTGTGCCCCTTCTCCGAAATAATCAGTGAGCCATGTCTTCTTTTGCTTATAAATACAGAGGAAATGAAACTTCATCGTCACTCAAAAATGAATTGATATCTGCTAATTTCCTAGCTTTGGTCACAAGCATAGAACTTGAAAGCAATCTGAAACAGATTGGAAAGTGCCCCATGCAACCGGAAGTTTCAATTGCCAGAGATGGAATCAGTATGTTTCTGACTAGGGAATCTTGACCTAGCCAAGCCTAAGCACATTGAAGAGGTTGCAAAGACAGAAAATTTTAAAAATTCACTATCTTCCCCTCCATGCATTTGTGTCATTGTTTTCTTTTATAGGTGGAGATTAAATTGATTTCTTACACATTGATTGATATCACACCAAGCAAAGAGAGATGTAAACTACACCTTGACACACTACATTTAAATAATCTTAAATTTTTACATCAATTGTTTGGAATATCGTAATAACTAATGATTTTAAATACCAACTCCTAAAAGAGACCTTTTTTTCTTGAATAGTAAAGTTATTTATTCAGAATTAAAGCATAGAGAAGGTACAAGGGGGTGTATGAGAAGTACAAACCCCAAAAGGCAGAAGGGTGAAAATATCAACACTCTGAACAGTTACAAAAAAACTAATGCGTCCCACTCAAAAATTCAATTGTGGAACACGACCCGCTAAACAAAGGGGCGTGCATGATCCACGAGCATACTTTCGCAAGAATGCTGTCTTGAATCTTTGCAATGTGGGTTGATGAACCTTTGAAAATTCTGGCATTGTATTCTCTCCAAATACACCAACAGACTGCAGAATGGATACACTTTCATATGGCATGGCCTCTGGAGGATAATGGCTTGCCAAGCCCTCCAATCCACCAAGCAATGAGGACTGCCGTATTTGGGGTAACCCAACTCACCTGGAAACGGTTTAGGATGGATGCCCAGAGATGGTAAGCCATAGGGCAGTGTATAGATAGATTGTTGTTGGTCTCAATATCCATGCAGCACATAGAGCACCTGTTTGGAATCTGCATAACTCTCTTAGTTTAAGAGGTCTGTGGTTAATGCCTTTTGCTCATACACTAGAAAAGCAGAAAAGCAACCTTTGAGGGATCACCTGCTTCCAAAACAACTTGGCTTGGAACCAACCCCTAACCCCTCCGATAAGAGAGTAAAAGAAAGATTTCACAAAAAGGCTTCCTTTTCGATCCCATTCCATACCCTTCTATCCTTCCCATTAATATCACCATTAATATCACCTCGTTGGGCTTCCTACAATCTTTGCAGCAATCTCGAGACCTCATCAATCTCCCAGTTGTTGTGATCTCTCCAAAATTGGAGGTTCCAAGAACAAAAGCACCAGGTTCTGATGATATGATCACAGACACAAGCTTAATGAACAAAAGCACTGGATTCAAGCGACCCAGTGGAATGGGGCTGCACCAAGCACCCAACCAGAATTTCACCCTTGAGAAGCTTAAAGGCACATAAAAAATTTTCCATATTTGTATTTAGAGGATATGCACAAGCTCCCAATTACACTTATGGACTTACATTTAGAAGCTCTATGCTTCCATTGAGAAGACATAAAATGAACATTGAATTAGGATTTTTTGTGGGTTTGGGTTAGGTTGAAGGGAAGGTAAGAGGGGAGCACCTTGAAACCAATTCTTTCCCAAATTTTTTTATGTGCCATAATATACTTGATACAAGAAATCCCCCTCTATGTTATTTCTACAGTATGTCATTGGTATCCAAGTCTTGCATAGAAATGGCCAAATCTTCGTCATATTTTAACTATTTTGGTGGTTCTTTGACCTATTAATTAAGAAGTTTGTAGATATTATCTTTTTTAATAATTACTATTCATATCCTATTAATTTACAAAACAATGTACAACATTTTCTGCATTTATATGCTTTCCCTTATATTAAGTCAATTTTTATGACAAGTTTTAATTGGAATTGATTTTGAGAATTAATTTTTCTGTTTCCTGACTTGACAGGCCCAAATGATGCTATAAAAATATGTTATAAATGTAAAAAGGCAGGCCATTTGTCTCGGGATTGTCAAGAACATCCAGATGAAGCTAATGAATCTAAGTTAGTTGTGCATGAGTCGTCAAATGGTGGTAGACCTGAAGATATTACAGATGCACTTTTGGATAAGACTGCTAGTGAGATGGATAGGGTTACTATGGAGGAAGATGACATAAATGAAGTAGGTGAAGAGGAGAAGGAGAAGTTAAATGATGTGGATTACTTGACTGGGAATCCTTTGCCTAATGATATTCTCTTGTATGCTGTGCCTGTCTGCGGTCCTTATAATGCTCTACAAACATACAAGTACAGGGTGAAGATAACACCTGGCACTGCAAAGAAAGGGAAAGGTATTCAAATGACTCTTTTGATTGTATTCTATAAAGCCAGATAGATGGAAAGTTTTGCTTTATTGTTCATAGGATGCCCTAGCTGGACGTTTTGGAAGTTTCATCCTAGTTCCCTTTGTATTTTCATAAGGCATTTCTACATGGATAAGTACATCTAATGCGCTAGGTTCTATGGAGATGTATTATACATGGAAGGACGTAGAGTGAAGCATACTTAATAGATAATTTTCTGTACAGAGAAATATGCATATCCTACAGAATATTAGTTACTATTACATAATAGTTAAATATTTATATGATCAATAAACTAGAAAATTTGGTACTTTGCCATGGTTTAGTAACTTGGATTTTATCTGGGCTTTGTATTCTTGTCTGGAAAGGGTGTTACCTGATCCTTTTTTATTATGCAATAAAATTTTCATTTGAAGAGAGAAGTATCATTAGGGTAATTGCTTTGGTGCAATGGTAGCGGCTTGGGCTGTCAGCGTGAAAATGCGGGTTTGAGTCTGGTGAGCAGCCACCTTATGCAAAAAAGCCAAAGGTTAGGTGACTGTATCCTGTCCACACCTCCCAGCACCTCATAATTACAGGATCAGCACTGTGTAATGACCTTTTAAAGAGAGTGTCAGACAAATCATTTTATTCTACCAAAAAAAAAAAAAAAAGGCAAACCATTTTATGGATGCATCAATTCACATATGTAATATAACTATAAATGCACAGAAAACTCAATGCATGCCTAGCCATGGGAGCATGCATATAACTATATGGAAGGACTTCTACTACAGAGATGCATTCTGGCGTGGTTTTTACAAATAAAATTTTATTGCATGCATTAGGAGACAAATTGATGTAATTCAGGTCCACCATTTTCAATTAACCCTACTCCATATTGCACACATGCCATTGATCCATTCATCCAGATTGTTGTAGTTACCTTTCTGAATGGAGCATAGCTCAAGTCACACCAAATGCCCTTATCTCTGCTTAGAAAGGTTAAGCAGTTTTTAGTCTATCTGAGACTTCAAGCCTTACACCTCACAAGGCAAAGAGGACCCTTGTCTGTTATTGCTTACTTTGTTTATCAGGCAGGGGTTGGTTATCCAAAGAGTAGAAAGAAAAACCAAAGGTTTTCTATCATTTACATTCAGAATATTTCAGAACTACTTTTAAGTCCCATGGTCATGCGTTGTTATTTACTCCTTTGATTAATTTATTTTCTTGGTGCAGCTGCAAAAACCGCGATGAATTTGTTTAGCCACATGCCTGAATCAACAATTAGGGAGAAGGAACTGATGAAAGCATGTACGGACCCTGAGTTGGTGGCTGCAATTATTGGCAATGTGAAGATTGCTGCTGCTGGCCTTACCCAATTGAAGCAGAAGCAAAAAAAGGGAAAGAAGACCGGCAAGGGAGAAAGCTAGCAGAGGTACCCATAAGGCTTTTTACTCATCATTCAATTTTCTTATGTCCCCAGGCAGACTGTGTAATCAATTTACCCTTAAAACAAATATAATAGGCCTTTGCTCTCCGCTACTCAATGCTTTTATTTCAGGCATATTTTTCAGTATGTGCAGCTTTTTTGTATAACTTTTGCTCAGTGTTATGTGGAAGCATTGTATCAATTGAGACAAGAATAAGCATCATTCTCTTCTGCTGTTTACGGAACTTGAATCAATATAGTTTTGTTGCACAGGAACCCAAATGTGAACATCCTTCCACCGGATATATTTTAGGAGCTGTTTTATTTATTTATTTTTTTGCTGAATAACAGGGGATATTTATTAAAAAGGGGGAGGGGAATCAATTAGGCAATACAATAGCACCAACATAAAGAAGAAGTTGGACAAAGGTGAAGAGGGATAGAGGAGGGAGAAGGGGGGGGGGGAGGAAAAGAGTAAGAAAAGGAAAGAGTTATAGAGACTCCCAAAGCTTAATACATGAGCATCACAAATACATCTCTTCACAACTACCCACAAAGATACATTCCTTCTCCACTCCCTTCTTTGCCAATCCGTCTGCTATCGCATTAGCCTATCTTTGAATCCAATTGAATGAGATGTTCAAAGGGGAAACCAGAAATGTTGTTTCCTTTAGAGGATGAGAAAATTGCCAAGGGCACATCTTCCACTCACCATACATCTAACGACCCCCGCCGAATCACCTTCCACCACAAAGGTAGATGAAGATACCCCTTTGGAATGGATTAACCTCAGACCAAATAGGAGAGCCTTTAATTCCGCGAAGAGAGCATTCCCAATTCCTAATGGACCCGAATATGCCACTAAGCATGAACCAGAGGCATCAAATATCGTACTGCTCATACCTATAGGGCTCGGGTTACCCAAAGAACTTCCATCAAAATTTAACTTCAAAGCATTTCCCATATATGGGGACCTTCTGTAAACCACTTGAAGAATATGAGGAGATGAATTGATGACGTTCAATAAATCCTTGATAATCTTATCCACCGAGATGCCCTTGAGGGAGAAGACACCAACCCTTGAGCCTGTGCTGGAGCATATCACTTGTGCTTACACATTTATGAGTAACCTCCCAACATAAAGCTTTATATCGCAGAGGGTCATGAGATTTCTAAATGACTTTAGAAGGGAAAGAAAAAGTACCATAGTCACTAGGAAGAGTCGATCGATCAATAAGCATTTTCTGAAACGATGAGGAAGTAAAACATGCACTAGAAGAAAGGGACCATAAATGAGAGTCGGGGGACATGGGGTCAATGACAAAGGAGCGCGATGATACCTCCTCAATCTCAAAATCTCTTAATCCTCTGCGCATGCCAAGGTCTCATGCCAAGTTAGAGCTTAGAGAGGACATAAAATAGAAGCATGAGATTGATAAACCTTTCTTAGAGGATATAGAGTATATCATTTGGAATCTCAAAGCAAGCACTACATCACCCCACCACCTATCCTCCCAAAACTTGATTCTATCAACTTTACCCTAGTCATATCTTGCACAGGGAATGAAACAAGGGTAAATCTTGCTAATGTTTTAGGAGCTGTTTTAAATTGGGTTGGTCTGGGTCTAAGGTTAGCTTGAAAGCCACACAGGCTTGGAGCCTTGGACTTTGCAGGCAATTTCTTATATATTTTATTCACATGTTCATCAAATTTTTTTAGTGAGAAAACAAATGTAGTTAATATGACAATAACACCAACATTGGCAGCAATGCATTCCAAATGATATTTTTGTTTATTTCAAACTGAAGCTGGAAGAGCAAAAAGCGGGAGAATCATCTTTGTTTTCTTACATGAGAGTGAACACTACTATATGTTTTATGAGAATGTTTTATGGCCTAAATGTGGCTTTCTTGATCCTGAGCTTCCAAATGAAGTCCTATTGGATTTGGCTATTGTGTATATTTCTATTGTATTACTCTGGATGTTGAGAAAAGTATTTAATAAATTTCCAACAGTAATAAAATCTAATGTTCAGACAGTCCAACTGGAATCGGGCACCCTAAACAGTTCTATTGAAGTTTAAAACCAAATTTTGCCAAAGACTATATATAACTGACAAAACCAGCTAGTTTTTTTACAATTCTAATGAAACTAACTGATTTTTTTAGTAACTTAGAAAAAAATTAGAATGTGTCCTTTTCATCTTGGTGTAGTTTTGATTTATGATATGATCATATGTCCTTCATTTTTTTATTTTAATTATGTCATTTCCATCTGTTGACTAGGCATTAAGCATATGTTAATCATTGCATTAGTTTTTTACTGTTATTTTTTTAGCTTTCAAGTATTATTTTTCTACTAAGCTTTCTAAAACATTATGGATTGTTTTATTATATTTTACTATGTTTGAAGTGAAACACGGTTAGACAATGTAAATTGACGGTTTGATGACCAGTCCAATTATCAAAACTATGCTTGGATAACAAAATAGTAGACATAGGGAAGACACTTAGGATGTCTACAGCCGTTAAACTACTTCTTGTGATGTTGTCTTGAATTCAACCCAATGTGTAACTTGTTTATGTGATCCGAGTAGCAACCCGAATAATCTGATTTGGGTCCAATGACTTGAACAGTTTGGGTTTGTTTTACATGACTATTTTAGGTTTCCAAATATATATATATATATATATTTGTTTATAGGTTTACGGAAAGGAATTCTTTAGATTTTTTTTTTTTTGAATGAATTTGTTGTAGCACAAAATCGTCTTTATAGTGAAAAGCTTTTTGTTCGTCTTCAGTCGTAGTTGTAGGCAATATTGTCTATGGAAATTCTTGTATTTGTGCGATTGATTTGTTTTCTCATTTCATTTATATTGCTAGCAACTTGAATCTGAAGTAACTCAAACCCCATCCATCTTCTCATAACACTATCCTTAGCCTGAAATTGTTTATGATGCGACATGTAGACAAAAAATATGAAATTTGGGTGAATATGTGTCTCACTGTAGACAACTGTAGTGCATTAAGGGTAGTTTAACAGCTTTAGACGATCATAGATCAGGATATTACAGGCCCATTACATCCATTTGACCATGCAACCGTTCAAAGCTCTCAATTGGCCCACAACTAAAATCAGGACGGATCTATAATTTTTTATCTAAATATAACGAGAATCTTCCTGAAAAATCGAACTATTAGAGTGAGTGCAGAGGTAAGGAATCTCGTCTCATATAGATTATTCTCGAAAAACGTACTATTCATCCAAGGACTCGCTTGACGGAGGTTCCTAGAAATTTCAGGTTCACGAACGAGTGAAGACCCATTTTAAGTCCAAATTCGTGGACCCTGGGGATTCACTAGACGCTGAAGGAAATCTAATCCTTTTGGCACGTGGCAAAAAAGTGTCCTCAAGAAGAGATACTGACACTTGGCGTTCAATCTAGACCGCAACTTTGATATGACTTGGAGTCCCGAGACAGAAAAGAATCACATCAATCACTGTACCAAAAGAGTACACCTTTTCTTTACTTTAATTAACTCCGTGCCACGTGTCATATGATTAACATTTCCGTGACGATGACGAGGAGGTTATTATTCTTAAACTCTCATTTAATTAAGAAACAAAAGATTCTAAATTGGTGGTTCTCGAACGGGTTCTACAGCCCTACGATCCATGCTTTTGCCCGTGCACTAGTACGGTGGGCGGAGAGGAAATCGTCTACAGCTCTAATTTTCCCAACAGTTCAAACGATCATATCAAAGCCACAAAAGTGGTTGTAATTTGACCATGGTTTTTAGAATCGGACCGGCCATTGAATTGTTAAGGTAGACGGTTTAGATCTAATCAGGTTCGACTGTTGATTTATATGATCTAAGCTATGGTTCGCTTCAAACATCAAACATAAGAAAAAACATGTAATAAAATACCAAAAAATAAAACAATTATTGATGATTAAAAGACTTCTCATTGGGTTTTTAATTTTAAAAGTGTTAAAAATTCAAAATTATTTACGGAAAGAGGGATTGAAATTTGGAAAGACATATTTTTAATTTGTTAAAAAAAAAAAAAAAAAAAACGGATGGCCTTATTATTAGAATTGGGGTCAAGAAAAACCAATTGATTTTCATTGGTTTTGATCGGTTTTGCTGGTTATATATGATTTTTGTGGGATCATGGTTTTCCGGTTTTATAGAATCTTTAGGATGCCAGTTCTGGTCAAATCAGGTCCGACTGTTCGGTTCTATCCGGTTTTTAAAACTTTGGAATTGACGGAATTTTGAAATTTAAATTTAAGAATGTCAAAAAAATCACTGCAAGTAGGTGGCTGTGATAAACCCACATGGATTGTAGAGGAATTTCGAACCGTAGACAGTTTTATCTCGGTGGGGCGGCGAGCTTCTAGTGTCTTCCTTCCGTCCTATCCGACGTGTGAGCTCACTCGAGAACTTTTCTGTCGACACCTAATCACCGTTAGGCGGCACAAAGTCCAATAACGTCGGAATCTCATCGGCCCATTCTAATCTCCTATCGTAGCCTATTTAACCCAACCCACCCAACCCCAGAACTCACCCCACATCTCCTCTCTCCTCTCATCCTTCAAGACTCTCTTTCTCTAATCATAAGTGGTTTTTTCCTGTATTGCATTTCGACAACCTAGCTAGCATGGCTCCCGATATCGTCGGCACCACCACCAAGACCGTCGGATTCAGGAAACCGGCGAGGCAACCGAGCAGAGCCTACGTCACGTTTTTGGCCGGGAACGGGGACTATATAAAAGGTGCGGTGGGTCTGGCTAAGGGGCTAAGGAAAGTGAAATCCGTTTATCCGCTAGTGGTTGCCGTCCTGCCAGACGTGCCGGAGGAGCATCGCCGGATTCTTGAGTCGCAGGGCTGCATCGTTAGAGAAATAGAGCCGGTGTACCCGCCGGAAAACCAAACCCAGTTCGCCATGGCGTACTACGTCATCAACTACTCGAAACTTCGTATTTGGGAGGTACGTTTGTTTGTACGGTTGGTTAGCTGTTTTGTAGCTTTGTAGGGGCCACTTTCTAGTCTCTTCGTAGACGACAAAAGTTGCTTCGTTTAGTTCTTCTTTATAAGCGGATAAAGATCGTAATATATTTTCATGTAATCTTGTTTCTTCTGGGGTGTGTTTGCAGTTTGTGGAGTACGGGAAGATGATATATTTGGATGCGGACATCCAAGTGTACGATAACATAGATCACCTGTTTGATCTGCCGGGCGGCTATTTCTATGCTGTGATGGATTGTTTCTGTGAGAAGACATGGAACCACACGCCGCAGTACAAGATCGGATATTGCCAGCAGTGCCCGGAGAAGGTGAAGTGGCCGGCCGAGATGGGTCCACCGCCTTCGCTTTACTTCAACGCCGGAATGTTTGTGTTCGAGCCCAGCCTCTCTACATGCGACAATCTCTTGAGGACCCTGCAAGTCACCACTCCCACCACTTTTGCAGAGCAGGTAGCGGTCATCCTCGCAATTGGGCTTTCTGTGATCTTATCGTGGGGTGGCAATGAGCCGAGCTTTGCCAAGCTCAGCTTGGGTTAGTCACATGATGGCAAAGCTCAGGCTCCGCTCCGCTCGCCAGCTTAAAAAAAAACCCAATATCCCAATGGCCCATCAACCTGTAATAATAATAATAATAATAATAATAATAACAACAACTAAGCCGATCTTTTAACGAGCTACATACACATACACACTCCTTTGGGGCACACGGTCTCTTGTAACCACTCTCCTGTCAATGATAGAGCCCCAAATCAAACAGCATGATATTCCGTTCCGGGCTGATCCAAATCCTCTATTGGTCCGGATTGTGCTCTCTACTGAGTCAAATACTTTTTCCCAAAAGTATCATGCAAGTACAGGCATTACTAGGGATGGTAATTCGTGTTGACAGGTTGGGTTCGGGTTCTTATCATATCCAGATGAAGATTACGAGTTAACCCAAACCTGATCCATTTATTAATTGTGTCAAAAGTGGATGGACTGGCTTCAAGGACAATCAGGTATACGAATATATAATTCAATTCGAATCCGACCTATTTATTAATCGTATCAAAACAGGTTGATCCGTACTTGATCCATTTATTAATCATGTCAAAGCGGAAAAAATTAGGTGAAAATAAATTTCATGAAAACCGTGAAAATAGCACCAGGGTGAAGACACAGCAGTGCCAAAAAGTGATAAGCATCCCCAAAAAGTGTAAATCACTTTTCGGTGCTGATGCCTCAGTCCCACTGGCGCCATTTTCACGATTCTCACGAAATTTATTTGGGCAGTAGACGTGTCAAACATTGCCACCCCAACACTACCGTGTCTATATATAAGCTTGGGACGTGGAATCGCTACACATCACCAGTTAAAAGTGTTGCTTATAATTAATAACTCTGATGAAATTCGTCTTTTTAATTTTTGCAGGATTTTCTGAACACGTTCTTCAGGGATATCTACAAGCCCATCCCTCTAGTCTACAATCTCGTGATAGCAATGCTATGGCGCCACCCGGAGAACGTAGAGCTCGACAATGTGAAAGTCGTCCATTACTGTGCTGCGGTAAGTGCTTCAATGATTAAATCACACGGCAACAAGATTATAACCATCAGCTTCGTCTCGCTTCCAAACATCCTTATTTACCCCCATCTAATCCTCATCTCTTCTATTGAGAAAACAGGGATCAAAGCCCTGGAGATTCACGGGGAAGGAAGAAAACATGCAGAGAGAAGACATTAAGATGCTTGTGAAGAAATGGTGGGACATTTACAACGACGAATCTTTGGACTACAAGAAGACCCCGACGGCGGCGGAAGGCGAGGAGGGAGGGCTAGCGGTGGAGGCGGTGAACCTCCAGCCGTTCCTCAAGGCATTGTCGGAGGCCGGCGTCATTCACTATGTTACAGCGCCGTCGGCGGCGTAGTAGGGGGTTGGGTATGAGGGAACGCCGGAACGGTGCCTACTGCCTAGCGTATGTGAATGGAAGATAGTGTATGGGGTTTGGCTTGTTATAGTGGTGTGTGTGTTCCTCTGATGGAGAAACTTAACGAGGGTTTTGATACTTTGGGAATATGAATACAATTTTCTTTCTTTTTTGTTTTAATATCTTTGTAATTTTCCCATGTATCACCATCGAGTGTATCCATCTTTGTTAACGATAATAAAATTTGAAAAGGGTTGTTTCATCTTTGTTAATGGTTATAAATTGTAAAGCAAATGTTCTCCATGTGGGCCTTGGTGAAATCAGATCTAAAATGAAAAAAGATTATATTTTCTATGAAAAGGTCGGATTATAATTTTTCTTTCATTGGAGTTGAGCTTGAAGAAATTAATTAATGGAACTCTGTCAGAGCACAATTCTCATTTCTTTTAATGGGAAACCATGCCGATCCTCCTCTTAGCTTTGAAACAAATTTTGTGTGCAATTTAAATAGAAGGTTAGACAAGCAAATTACAATATAGGTTTTTGCTTTTCTACACATGCTTCTTCTCCCACACATGTGTATTTTCTCTTCCATTTAATTCTTAATTAAACAATTTCTTTAGATGTTCTTACCGTATTTATTTATTTATTTATTTCTCTTAAATTTTGTTGTTACATATCATTAAATATAGTTTTGATGTTATTTTTTATTAGGAATATTAGCTTTTTTTTCTATACACACACACATATATATTCTTTCCTAAATTTTAACTTCTTATTAATAATAGATATTTATCATTTTTACTTTTAACATTATACTTTTTATTTCTAGAGCTTAATTTGTATTATTATTATTATTATTATTATTTTACATTTTGTTATAATAAATTGTCACTTGAACAACACCCATGCAATTTTTTTATTATATTATTTCATAATATTTTTTTAACATATATTATATATATTAAAATATTCAATAAGGTTTCCTAATCTTATGGGCCCCAACACTTAAGATTTATCCTAATTTTATTCAGTTTTTCTCTTTCTCACTAATCCTAAAATCTCATATCTATTTATTTATTAAATTCCTATTAAAACTTGAAACTCATGAGATGATAACGACTAATTACTCTACAATCTCTCCTCGAAAGCATTTCCCATCAATCTTTTCACTTATTTGGTTTTAAGTTTTTTTTAAATTAATAAAAACTCTCCACATTCCCTTTCTCTATCCTTAAAACATCTCATCTATTTATTTTTTTATTTATAAATTACCTATTGATTAAGTTTTCTATTAAAATTATAAATTTAATAGACAATAACAACTAATTAACCCATATAATCTCTCTCTCTAAAACGTATCCCACCAATTCTCCTACTTCTCTCATTTTTTATTTTTTTTTAAATTAACGAAAACGCTCTATATCCCCAAAATATATTTCTTATTTAAAATCCATCATTAAATTGCCTCTTTAAATAAGTTTTCATCACTTTCCTCCATCCTTTCTCTTTATCTCTCTCCCTTTTTCATTAAACTTTTCATCTTTCTTTCACTTTTCTTTCTAATCCCTTTTAATAACGAACAAATATTATTGACAAATTTACAATTTTGTTGTAGACTTGTGATCTATTGGTACCAATTTA